>PVLC010024784.1:0-24265 GCA_004027655.1 Graphiurus murinus | reverse complement strand
GTGAACGCCTATAACCCCAATACTTAAGAGGCTGGGACATGAGAATCACAGCTTCAAGGCCAGCCTCAGCATCTTAGATCCTCAGCAATTGAGCAAGACCCTCTAAAAAAATAAAAAGGGATAGGAATAGGGGTATAGTTTGGAGGTAGAATGTCCATGGGTTCAATCCCTAGTACCAAAAAAAAAAAAAAAAAAAAAACCAAAACAACAAAAAAAAAAAAACAAAGTGTGCAGAGAATAGCATAAGGGGAGCATAGGACTAATAGAAAAGGATGAAGTTGATACTGTGAAAAACAGAAGGCCAAATTACTAGAATTAAACAATATAGGCAAAAAGCTAAGCATAGTGGCATAACACTATAATACTGATACTTGGGAGGCTGAGACAGGAGGATCACAGGTTCGAGACCAGTCTCAGCAACTTAGCAAGGCCCTCAGAACTTAATGAGACCCTGTTTCAAGATAAAAATAAGCCGGGCGTAGTGGTGCACGCTTGTAATCCCAGTACTTGGGAGGCTGAGACTGGAGGATCCGCAACTTAGTGAGACCATTTCAAAATAAAAAATAGGACTGGGGCTGTAGCTCAGAGGTAGAATGCCCCTGGGTTCAATTCCCCGTACCAAAAAAAGATAAAAACAAAACAGGCTGGAGGAGTAGCTCAGACGTAGAATGCCCCTGAGTTCCATCCCCAATACCACACAGATAGATAGATAGATGCACAAATGCAAAAGAACAAAAAAATTTTATAGCACAGGCACAATTTGAGAAGACCCTTAAAGAATGACGACTCTTTTAAGGTAAATGGAATTTCAACAGTTAGGGAATGTTTCAATAAGTAAAAATGAAGCTAGGCATAGTGGCATACGCTTATAATCCCAGTACTTGGGAGACTGAAACAGGAGGATCACAGATTTGAGGACAGCCTCAGCAACCTAGCGAGACCCAGTTTCAAAATAAAAAATAAAAAGGGCTGGCGGTGTAGCTTGGTGGTAGAATGCCCCTAAGTTCAATCCTCAATACCAAAGGAAAAAAATTGAATAAATAAATAAGAAAACATGATAAAGAGAAAGAGTCCTACAAAGAGACCAGACACAAACAGAAAGAGCAAAGGAACAAGGATGGGAAGAACCAGCATGTGGGGGAGAGTCGATTTTCAGTGTAACTGAAGTAAGAAAAGAACACTGAGAAAAAAGACTGGAAAAATCAGTTGTGGCCAGACTGGAAAACCTTGACACCACTGACTGAATGCCTCAGTCAATTATTAGATGGGTAAATTATGTGACCTATTAGCTTGTATCCTCATCTACAAAATGAAGGTAATTAATATTTACTCTTCAGGACTGTTTGGTTAAGTGAGATGAACACTAAAAGCATTTAGCACAGTGCCCGCCTTCCAATCAATAAATGGCAGTAAGGGTGGAGGCTGATATCTTAGGTTTTACTCAGAAAGTCTACAGGTTTCTAAACAAATGTGTAATTGTGAGAGATTCAAGTCAGAGGAAATAGAAGCCCACTGCAATAGATCAGACAAGAGAGAATGAATATCAAGATAAGGTTAGTGATGGTGGAACGGAAATGAAAAATGAAGAGGTAAGCCAGGTGTGGTGGCACACGCCTATAATCCCAGAACTTGGGAGGCTAGGACAGGAAGATAGCAGGTTTGAGGCCAGCCCCCATTTCCACAAAAACTTTCTTTTTTTAACCTGAGGAGGTTAGAATTTTTACTTAGAAAGAATTTCTGAGTTGGCATTTTGAAATAAGAACTGTAACTCCGGAAAAAGAGTACTCAGAAAAATATCAAGTATCAAACTATTTATTACAACAAATTCAATTCAATAGTGCCATCTACATGCCAGAAACCTGAGATAATTAAAAATATACTATGATTCTCAAGTATATTTGATATGAGAGGTCCCAACTAGACACTGACAGTCCAATGTCAAAGCCCCTAAGTACCTTCAACTCTTCCTCTGTGTCTTTTACTAAAATTTTTTGTTTTGTTTTGTTTTTTTGTGGAACTGGGGATTGAACTCAGGGGCATTCTACCTTCGAGGTATACCCCAGCCTTTATTTCTTGTTTTGAAACAGGGTCTCACTATGTTGCTGACAATCTCATTAAGTTGCTGGGGCTGGTCTTGAACCTTGCAATTCTCCTGTCTCAGCCTCCCAAATAGTGGAATTACAGGCAAGTGCCACCACACCTAGCTTGCTGAAACTTTTTTTTAATATTACTGTCTCCTCAAGCACCTGTTCTATTTCCTTCTTTGCCATCAATTTGTGTGCGTGTGTGTGTATAGTACTGGGGATTGAACCCAAGGGCATTCTACATTCAAGCTACACCCCTAGCCCTATTTAATTTTTTATTCAGAAACAGAGTCTCAGAATCTGAGACTCTTGCAGAGAATCTTGCTAAGTTGCTGAGGGCTGGGTATGTAGCTCAGCAGTGGAATGCCCCTGGATTCAATCCCTAGTACAGAAAAAAAAAAAGTAGCAAGTTGAGAATTTATTTCTGCTCCCTACTGAAATTATGCATAATGATAATAAAATGATAAGAGAGGCCTAAGACCACAAGAACAAAGAGAAGAGGAGACTCCAACAGGTAAGAGACAGAAAAAGAAAGAAAATTAGAAAACAGAAATTGAGCCAGGCGTGGTGGCACACCTTTGTAATACCAATACTTAAGAGAATCGCAGATTCTCGGCCAGCTTCAACAATTTAGCAAGGACCTCTGCAACTTAGTGAGACTGTTTCAAAACGAAAAAAGAAAAAAGAAAAGAAAACAGAAATTGATGGTCAAGGAATAATTGCCTCAGAAACCATAGAACCCTATTGTAGGGGAAGCTGCTTAGAAACAAGAATAACTCTATTTCAGCATTCTGGAAAAACTTAGGAATTAGAAGTGCCCAGTATATTTCTACTAGCAAGTACAGAGACAAGGCTAAAAAAACAAAGTCTATAGTGAACTTGAAAGCACTGTAACAATGTTAATTACTTTTAATACATATAGGGTTGTCAGATAAAATATAGGATGTCCACTTAAATTTGAATTTCAAGCCAGATGTGGTGATACACGCCTGTAATTCCAGTACTTAGGAGGCTGAGACAGAAGGATCGCAGATTCATGGCCAGCCTTAGGGACCTAGCAATGCCCTCCACGACTTAGCAAGACCTTTTCAAAACAAAATAGTAGCTCGGAGGTAGAATGCCCTGGATTCAATCCCCAGTACCATAAAAAAAATAAATAAATTTGAATGTCACACAAATAAGCTTTTATATAGCTATATCTCTATGAATATTTAAGACAAGTTATATATTCATTGTGCATTTGAAATTCAAAATGAATTGGGCATTCTGTGTTTTATTTGCTAAATCTAGTAACTCTAGATTAATATACTATGGCTAAAGAGGATATTAAGATTAGGGAAAGCTGAGCAAAGGATACAAAGAAACTCTATGTGATCCGGCAACTCTTCTATAAATCTAAAGTTGTTTCAAAATAAAATTTTTTTTTTTAATTTTTTTTTTCAGAACTGGGAATTGAACCCAGGGGCATTCTACCTCCGAGCTACACCCCCAGCCCTATTTCTTATTCTTTATTTTGAAAGGGTCTAAGTTGCAGAGTGCCTCACTAAATAGCTGAGGCTGGCCACAAACCCAGATCCTCCTGTCTCAGCCTCCCTAGTACTGGGATTACAAGCATGCACCACCACTCCCGGCTTCAAAATAAAAATATTTTAAAATTAAGCTTAAAAATATTGTTAATAACATGAGAAAGTGTTAAATGAAAAGAGCAGGAAACTGAACTGTATATTAATTATATTAGTGTGTGTGTTTTTTACTGGAGATTAAACCCACAGGCATTCTATCTCTGAGCTACCTCTAGCCCAATTTTATTTTCTATTTGTAAACAGGGTCTTTCTAGGTTGCTCAGGGTTTCACTAAGTTGCCGAAGTTGGCTTCAAATTTATGATCTTGCATCTCAACCTCCCAAGTACTGGGATTACAGATGTGTGCCACCAAGCCCAGCTATGTTACTTTTATTGCCGGGTATGGTGGTGCACACTTGTAATTCTAGTACTTGGGAGGCTGAGACAGGAGGCTCACAGGTTCAAGGGTAGTCTCAGCCCTCCCCAACTTAGTGAGACTCTGTTTCAAAATAAAGAATAAAAAATAGGGCTGGGGATGTAGCTCAGAGGTAGAATGTCCCTGGGTTCAATCCCCAGTACCACAAAAATTTTTAAAAATTAGAAATAAAAATAAATAAAGCTTATTATGGGATTATAAAACACTGAAAGAAAATGTTGAATAGTGGTTATCACTAGACGATTATATCCTCCATTATTTTTACTTCCTTTTTTATATATTTTGGATTTCTAACTTTTCTACCAAAAGCACATATTACTTCTAATAATTTAAAAATATACAGTAGCCGGGTGTGGAGGTGCATGCTTGTAATCCCAGTACTTAGGAGGCTGAGATAGGAGGATCACAGGTTAGAGGACAGCCTCAGCAAGCAGTAAGACGCTCATCAACCTAGTGAGACCCTGTTTCCAAATAAGAAATAAAATTGGAGCCGGGCGTGGTGGCGCACGCTTGTAATCCCAGCATTCAGGAGGCTGAGACCGGAGGATCCAGGTTCGCGGCCAGCCTCAGCTACCTAGTGAGGCACTCCGCAACTTAGTGAGACTCGGTTTCAAAAATAAAGAATAAAAAATAGGGCTGGGGGTGTAGCTCGGAGGTAGAATGCCCTTGAGTTCAACCCCCAGTACCGCAAAAAAAAAAAGAAAGAAAATTGGGCTGGGGTTGTAGCTCAAAGGTAGAATGCCTCTGGGTTGAATCCCTAGTACCACAAAAATAAATAAGTAAACAAACAAACAGCAGTTAATGCAGCCTTCACTCAAATTTATGCTGGAAAGAAAGGAGGGGGAAATGCATGCATTACGCTAGAAGTAATAAACACTGTCAATCAGTTGTCCTAGCCCTGCTTACAACATTCATAATTTCATTTCTGCAATGAGCTTAAGTTATAGAATAAACTCCTGAGACTAAAATACATACACAGGCACACACAGCTCCTGTTTCTGATGGAAAAAAGGGAAGGGTGGGAGATAGAGGAAACTACTGCCCTTAGCAAGAGTGCTAAGCTGTAGATCTCATAATGACCTTCTCTGTCTACTCACCACTAAGGCACCATGGCAACTGGAAACCTCAGAATATCAAGGAGGGAGCTCTGAAAGAAAATTTGGAGAGCTACTAGGAGAAGGAAGAAAGCACAGGAAAGCTTAAAAAGAAATGCTAAGAAAATCAAAACATAAAAATATTCCCACACGCCCATCAATAAGCAAAGCCATTATAAAATCTGAACTCTAGAACCAATTTCCTTGTTTACCATGTTAAAGTTTGACAGAGATGAGCCAAAAAATAAAATTAAAATTTCAATAATAGTTACTCTTAACATAAGAATTACAACATTAGCCAGCATGGTAGCCCATGCTTGTAATCCCAGTACTTAAGAGGCTGAGACTGAACAATCATAGGTTCAAGCCAACCTCAGCAACTTAGCAAAGCCCTCTGCAACTTACTGAGACCCTGTTTCAAAATAAAGAATAAAAAATAGGACTAGGGGTGTAGCTCAGAGGTAGAATGCCCCTGGGTTCAATCCCCAGTACTGAAAAAAAAGAAAAAAATTATCTCACAAAAGGAATCCTTGATCATAAATACCACATTATACCTGTATGGCACATTTTATTTTTCCAAAAGCTTTTGTAGCTATCATTTAATTTTTTATCTCCATCACTAGATTTAAATCAAATCATTTCAAACTCCAGGAGCTTAAAATGAGAAACTAAAAGAATCCTTATTTCTTTCAAATAACAATTAGAGATTGTTCTCAGATAAAGTTCTTAACTAAATATGCTCAATATTCATGAAATGTTGGCCATTCTGAGCATATATTTTAAGATGTTTAAGAGAAATTTGAGATGGAGTTTCAAAAAATAACATAAAGTAGTGGATTTAAAGTTTCAAGAAGTCACACTACCCTAAGAAGAAAAGACTCAGATGTAAGGACAATCTGTTTCCACATGGACTTCAACCAGGAATTCAGCATAACAATTAACAAAATTAACTATACCCTGTTTGACTGACAGCATGGGTTGATAGCGTAGAATACATTTTAAGTATGCAGAACAATCTGACTTCAAGTGGCATCCCATAAGGAGCTGAGAAACTACCAATACCCACACATACCCATCCTTATAACATGTCACCAAATCATACACTAGTTAACAAAATTAAGATGTCCACATTCAACCTTTTAGTAGTCTTTCTTCTTAAATAGTCAATTAAATATTAATAATGAGCTTCAGATATATATCAACCCACCTGGTAATCACTAGCTAATCTTACCTAAAAATAAAAACCAAACGGTTGTCCTCAATGAAGCCTGTATATTCCCTCCAAGTTATAATTACTTCTTAGGGCCTTATCTTCAAATAGTTGGGTCATAAAGTTTAGGAAGTGATTTGTCTAGTCTTTTACTGGACTCTGGAAAAACGAGATATAAGTCAACTCCATCTCTGGAAAAGTCTATTTTCTAATCCTGCTCATCCATTATACCCTGGGACTTCTCAGCACCTAAAATGAAGCCCTAAACTTGAGAGAGAGGTCAATCTCATCTATAATATGCCAATTACTTCACTTGGTATCAGATAACCTTTAGTTAATATCTCTGAGGAATGTACCTACCCCCTAATCTATATCACCTGTGAAAGATTAGGCTATTCAAAGAGCTGATCCTAACCTCAATCAGTCTCTATTTACTTTTGAGCTCAAAGAGTAAAAAGGAGTATCTGAATCAGTATCTTCATTTTAGCAGAGATAATTAATCCAAAGGAAAAACATGAATTGTCAATGGTCACACACCTAATTAGTTGCAGATGTCAGGGTAGAAGTCTTTCTACTATCAAATGAATTTGACAAAATATAAAGCACCACATCCACAGATGACTTAAATTCATCAAGGGATAAACTTTGTTCTATTTGGGAAGGAAGATTAGCTAGCTGAGAGGCCAGTGGAAACTGGCAACCATGAGTTTCCCAGGCTGCTAATCACACTTCTGTCCATGACTCCTCCACGAGCTACTAGTATGAGTTTTGCCAAGAGAAAGACACGCAAGGAACTGAGCACACAGTCTCTGCATGATAGCCTGAAGTTGAAGAGTGACCTTGCAACTACAAACTGCCTTGTAATATCATCAGTTGAGATTCCTATAATGGCAATTATCTCACCATTGCCCTAACTCACAATTTCCTAATCCAACAAATAGATATTATGTTTCACGTAATCTTAAACCGAACAAATTTCTTAAGGAGCTCTGTATCTATAAGAATTTAAAACTAACCCAGTCTCTCTCAATAGAGAAAAATGTCATATAACATTTTGGGAAAGATAATTCTTGGTTGTGTGAGATTATCCACTACATTGCAGAAGGTTTAGTATCACTGATCTTCTGGCCTCTAAATGCAAAAAGCCCCACTCATCACAGCCCCCACACTTCCAAATGACCTTCGGGGGTAGATATCACCACTACCAGCGTTAAGCTTAAGGTCATAAATTTAAAACCTAACCCTTTTTCTTGCCACTAATATCTCTTTTTTACCCAGAGGTTAGATATAATGTTCTGTTCATTAACTTTGTCTGAATTAGTTATATAATTAAGACACTAGTGTGGTCAGGGAAATAGAAAAGTTACTGAAATGGAATCAGGACATTTGACTTTGAGTTCCAGTTTTCTGGCTAGTCAACCTTAAGGAAGTTATTTCCCAGCCAGGCATGGTGGCGCAGCATTTGGGAGGCTGAGACCAGAGGATCCAGGTTCGAGGCCAGCCTCAGCTACCTAGTGAGGCCCTCCGCAACTTAGTGAGACCCTGTTTCAAAATCAAGAATAAAAAATAGGGCTGGGGGTGTAGCTCGGAGGTAGAATGCCCCTGAGTTCAATCCCCAGTACCGCAAAAAAAAAAAAAAAGAAAGTTATTTCCCCTCAACAGGCCTCAGTTTTCTCATTCAATAAAACAAAAAGCATTGGGCTTAAATATCTCTCTAGTTCATTGAAGTTCTAGGAATCCATGAAACAAAACATAATTAACTTGCTTTATTCTTTCCTTGACCTCCACATAGCCAAATGGGGGGACTGCTAACACGTACTATTTCATCTCTCAGAAACCAGGATCTCAGCCGGGCGTGGTGGTTCACGCTTGTCATCCCAGTACTTGGTAGGCTGAGACTGGAGGATCGGGATTCGTGGCCAGCCTCAGCTACTTAGTGAGGCCCTCCGCGACTTAGTGAGACACTGTTTCAAATACAGAATAAAAAATAGGACTGGGAGTGTAGCTCGGAGGTAGAATCCCCTGGGTTCAATACCTAGTACCGCAAAAAAAAAAAAAAAAGAAAGAAACCAGGATCTCGCTGGGCATGGCGGCACACACTTGTAATCCCAGTACTTAGGAGGCTGAGACAGGAGGATCACAGGTTCACGGTCAGCCTCAGCAAGTAGTGAGACTCTCGTCAACCTAGCGAGACCCTGTTTCCAAATAAGAAATAAAAAAATTGGGCTGAGGGTACAACTCGAAGGTAGAATGCCTCTGGGTTCAATCTCCATTATCAAAAAAAAAAAAAGAAAGAAAGAAAGAAATCAAGATCTCAAGACTGAGGGCTACCAATAAGGCAGAAGAGTCAGATCCGGTATAGGATCTTACTACAGAGTCAGTGTTTTGAGTGTATGAAAAGGAATGGCGCATGCTTGTAATCCCAGTACTCGGAAGGCTGAGACTGGAGGATCTGGGTTCTCGGCCAGCCTAAATGACTTTGTGAGGCCCTCCACAACTTAGTGAGACCCTGTTTCCAAGTAAAGAATAAAAAAATAGGACTGGGGATGTAGCTTGGAGGTAGAATTCACCTGGGTTCCATCCTTACTACCTCAAAAAAAAAAAAAAAAAAAAAAAAGAGTTGAATTAGTTTATGACCCATCAACAGAAGCACCAATATAATAATAGCAGCAATAGCATCCTAACTTATGTTTATCTAGGTTAGACCTATAATCGTAACACTAGTTGAACATTAGAATCACCTGGATAGCTTTATAAAAAAAAAAAAACTGCCCCACTTTCAAGCTAAGCCAATACTAAATTAAATCAGAATCTCTTAGAATTTTTTTTAAGCCTCCTCTACTTATGTGATCCTGATGAGAATTAAGAACTACTGATTCAGACCCTTAATCCAAGAATTGCAAAGCAAATGACCAAAGTAGGCTCACACACTAGTTGTATAATAAAACATCAATAAATAATAATCTAGCATTACTATTTACTAACATTCTCAATTTCAGAAATTGTGTCTCTAGAGGAAAAGGGAGAGCTCTGTAAGAATCCCATTTCACAACACTTTACTGAGGATTGGCTGTGCTAGAAACAGAATATAACTTTCCGACATGACAAAGCAGTTCAAAGAAAGATTACTATAAATTTGCTCATCCTTGCAGAATTCTTTATCAGTCAAGACAGTTTCAACAATGCTAGTCAAAAAAGTACAGACACTGAAATTCCTCAAGCTAACACCCACTAGATCTCCCTAAAAAACCTAGTAAGTACGAAGGACAGGAGAAAATTGAGAGGAATATTTATGAAGACATTTCCAAAACCTGCAAAATACATCATTTCCCACACTTATCAAAGCTATAAGTCCAGTGACATGGGAAGAGGTAAAGCAATCTTAGCTTATAATTCTCTTGCTCTTTTCAGAACATAATCAGCAAACCTAATAAGACAGGTTAACCATTAAACCTCTCTCTTACCTCATGTGTAAGGCCAAGCCATCCTGTAAGCTAGAGATCCCCAAATCAGAAAGTGTATCTGAGCTGACAGAAGCTGGTGATAGAGAGCCCTCCTTCTCCTCCAGTAGGTCCAGCTTCACCAGGTTGCTGATCTCATCTTCTGAGTTATCTTCAGACACGGAACCAATTATGAATCGGGAGTGCTGGTTCAGCTCCACAGGTTTGGCCAAGGGAGATGGTTCATCCATTATTCTTTCAAAATAAGCTCTCAGAGCTATGGAGAAAATGAGTAAGAAAAGCAGGTTATGGATACTTATAGTTGAGGACACTCGGGGATTATACCTAATAAACCATAGCAGACCCCTGGAAGCAAGACAGAGTTTGAGAGTTAGCTTCCTTGGCTACTCTATTTCAGAGTCTTTGCTTCTTTCCTAAAAAGGAGGAAAATTGAAATCATACTAACTATGCCTAAAAATTAAAACCAGTTCTCATTTTCCCAAGGAAATCTTTATCAAAAAACACTATAAGCGAGCCGGGCGTGGTGGCGCACGCTTGTAATCCCAGCATTCGGGAGGCTGAGACCAGAGGATCCAGGTTCGCGGCCAGCCTCAGCTACCTAGTGAGGCACTCCGCAACTTAGTGAGACTCGGTTTCAAAATAAAGAATAAAAAAAAAATAGGGCTAGGGGTGTATAGTTCGGAGGTAGAATGCCCCTGAGTTCAATCCCCAGTACCGCAAAAAAAAAAAAAAAAACTATAAGCTATTGTCAATCTTTTTACCAATCTAGTGATATCAAAGGGATAATAATGCTCAATAGAGAAACCTTTGTAGTAGGTGAAAGCTGACTGTTTTGAAGCTACAATTTCAGTTGTTAGTACTGGGGCCAATAAGAGGTAAGGGTTTGGGAAGACTGGTAGTTGTGTAACAGGGGCCTGCTTCTGACCCTGGCACTAACAAATGGCCTATTTTAAAGCTGACATTTTTCCTTTGTCCTCTCCCTTTTCCCTTCCTCCCCTGTTAACAAATAACTTGTTCTTACCCACTTATTGATGAAAGGGGACCTGGAACCTATGGATCTGAACTGACTCAAGGAAGACTTAGACATGAACTGTGTCCCTTCTGATAAACACGTCAACATGATCCTATCCTGTGGATCTGAGTAAGAAGTGACTCAAGGAAGACTTAAATATGAATTATGTCCCTTCTAATGATCACACTAACATGATCCCAGTCCATGGATCTGAATAAGAACTGACTCAAGGAAAACTCAAAACATGAACTGCATCCCTTCTGATAAGACACCAGCATGACCCTGAAGAGCTAACTCTTAAAAAAAGGACTTGATTCCTTTGTTCAGGGAGAATCCAGGACTTGTTCTTGAACTCATAAGTTCACTGGTTTTTCCAATTTGGTAGCAAATCAATACATTTCTTTTTCCTTCTTCCCAAAGGCTTGTACCAATTATTTGATTCAGCAAATTGGGGCAAGTACCAGAATTCAGTAACAATTGTTTGAATCTTGGTTTTGAGAATAAACTACAAAATGACCACCTGGTTCCCAACACTATACATTGAGAGGTTATGAATTTTACATAATTGCTTTTTTTTTTTTTTGCAGCACTGGGGATTGAACCCAGGGCATTCTACCTCCAAGCTACATCTCCAGTCCTATTTTTTATTCCTTATTTTGAAACAAGGTCTCACTAAGTTGCAGAGGACTTCACTAAGTAGCTGAGCCTGGTCACAAACCTGCAATCCTCCTGTCTCAGCCTCCCAAGTACTGAGATTATAAGTGTGTACCACGATGCCTGGCTATGTAAGTGCCAGCAACACTTTATCTTTAAAGCAACACTAGGTGGGTATTTTGTTAATTTAAAAAAAACCAAAAACATAATTATGAGTTCTGATGAATTTTTCTTAAATTACATCTTTTAAAAAATGTCCCCAAATGTTTACTTGTAAAAGTTTAAGTAATATTTGTTCAATTCTATAAATTGAATTGGTAGAGAAAGTGAACCTGCCACTAAATTTAAAATCTATGATCAAAGTAATGGTGGTAAGCCGGGCGTGGTGGCGCACGCTTGTAATCCCAGCATTCGGGAGGCTGAAACCAGAGGATCCGGGTTCGCAGCCAGCCTCAGCTATCTAGTGAGGCACTCCGCAACTTAGTGAGACTCGGTTTCAAAATAAAGAATAAAAAAAGTAGGGCTGGGGGTGTAGCTCGAAGGTAGAATGCCTCTGAGTTCAATCCCCAGTACCGCAAAAACAAAAACAAAGTAATGGTGGTAAAGTCATCTCAATTAAGCACCATTTTTCTAGATATATGACCTCCTAATCAGGATTCAATGTTGCCAATTGCTAACTAAACAAACTAAACTCACATAGTTAAAAGTCCACAACAAGGAAAACCCAAACTAAGTGAAAAATTATTCTGTCCCCTCAAAAATCCTTAAAAATTTCAAAACTATACATCAACTCAGTATTAAATAGCTTGTAGCATGATCAATCTTTTGTGTGTTTGTGTGTGGTACAGGGGATTGAACCCAGGCATACTTCTGAGCTCCACCTCCAGCCCAATATTTTATTCTTTATTTTGAAACAGGGTCTCACTAAGTTGCAGAGGACCTCACTACGTAGCTGAGGCTGGCCTCGAACCTGCAATCCTCCTGTCTTACCCTCCCAAGTACTGAGATTACAAGCATGTACCACCATGCCCAGCCTGATCAATCATTTTAATTCAGAAAATGATTCCCAATCCTTATTTTGAGGTGCTGTAATATATAGCATATTAATAGATAATACTTATCAATAAATTTTATATGCTATAAACCAGTTTGAGGTATAAAAGTAGGTGGAAAGAGGACCATGAATGTAGCTCATTGGGAGAATGCTTGCCTCTCATAGTGAGGCCCTCCATCCAATCACCACCATGACAAAAAAAAAAAAAGTAGGTGGACAGTAGTATTTTGTCACATCAGATAAGAAAATGTCAATAGTTTTGAATGTTTGGGAATTACCACTGAACATGTTAAAATTATAAATGCACCATTATTTTAGTGTACTTTAAATCAGAGCTTATTCATTTATGGAGAAAAAACAGCATTTGCAACTGCTAGAGTAGTGTGATTGTCAAAGTGTAGTTCCTGGACCAGCAGCAAGAAAAATTTTAACTTTTTGTTAAAAGCAAAAATCCGTGAGCTAGCCGGGCGTGGTGGCGCACGCTTGTAATCCCAGCATTTGGGAGGCTGAGACTGGAGGATCCGAGTTCGCAGCCAGCCTCAGCTACCTAGTGAGGCCCTCCGCAACTTAGTGAGACCCGGTTTCAAAATAAAGAATAAAAAATAGGGCTGGGGGTATAGCTCGGAGGTAGAATGCCCCTGAGTTCAATCCCCAGTACCACAAAAAAAAAAAAAAAAAAAATCTGTGAGCCCTACTCCGGACTAGCTAACTGTATCAGAACTTAGTTTGGAGTCCAATATTCTGTCTTTTAATAAGCCCTAAAATTTGAGAACCACTGTGCTATAAGAACAAAACAATAATAAACTTCCAGAAATACAAAAAAAAAAAAAAAAAGTTTTTTTTTAGTGGTCCTGGGAATTGAACTCAGGGGCATTCTACCTCTGAGCTACACCACCAGTCCTATTTTATTTTTTATTTGGAAACAGGGTCTCACTAAGTTGCTGAGTATCTCGCTTAGCTGCTGAGTGTCTTGCTTAATAGCTGAGGCTGGTTTAAAACCTGTGATCCTCCTGTGTCAGCCTCCCAAGTACTAAGATTATAGGCATGCAATATCACTCCCAACTAACAAAAACATTTTTAAAACTAGAATCAAATATATTAGTATCAGTCCAAGGACGTAGCTCAGTGGTAGAACACTTCCCTAGCATGCACAAGGCCTTAGGTTCAATCCCTAGCACCCCCCACACACACACAAAAAAAGGGATTATGCGACAGGGAAAAAATGATGTCTAAATTTACTATACAGTTCTCTCTTAAAATATTAGGTTCTTGCCCGGTGTGGTGGCACACACTTGTAATCCCAGTACTTGGGAGACTGAGACCGGAGGATCCAGGCTTATGACCAGCCTCAGCTACTTAGTGAGGCCCTCCGCAACTTAGTGAGACCCTGTTTCAAAATAAAGAATAAAAAATAGGACTGGGAGTGTAGCTCAGAGGTAGAATGCCCCTGGGTTCCATCCCCAGTACTGCAAAAAGAAAAAATAATAATAATAATAATAAGTTCTTTAAAAAATAAAAAGCCAAGCCGGGCGTGGTGGCACACGCTTGTAATCCCAGCATTCGGGAGGCTGAGACCAGAGGATCCGGGTTAGCAGCCAGCCTCAGCTACCTAGTGAGGCACTCCACAACTTAGTGAGACTCGGTTTCAAAATAAAGAATAAAAAATAGGCCTGGGGGTGTAGCTCGGAGGTAGAATGCCCCTGAGTTCAATCCCCAGTACTGCAAAAAAAAATAAAAATAAAAAGCCTCTAAACTACATAAAGAAGTTCACACTAGAAGCCTAAAAAAAAAAAAAAATCATTTAAAAGGAAGGAAGGAGCCGGGCGTCGTGGTGCACGCTTGTAATCCTAGCATTAGGGAGGCTGAGACCGGAGGATCCGGGTTCGCAGCCAGCCTCAGCTACCTAGTGAGGCACTCCGCAACTTAGTGAGACCCTGTTTCAAAATAAAGAATAAAAAATAGGGCTGGGGGTATAGCTCAAAGGTAGAATGCCCCTGAGTTCAATCCCCAGTTCTGCAAAAAAAAAAAAGGAAGGAAGGAAGCCAGGCATGGTGGTGCACGCTTGTAATCCCAGTACTTGGGAGGCTGAGACTGGAGGATCCAGGTTCGAGGCCAGCCTCAACTACTTAGTAAGGCCCTCCGCAACTTAGTGAGACCCTGTTTCAAAAATAAAGAATAAAAAATAGGGCTGGGGGTGTAGCTCAGAGGTAGAATGCCCCTAGATTCCATCCCCAGTACCGCAAAAAAAATAAAAATAAAAAAATAAAAAGGAAGGAAGGAAGCCAGGCGTGGTGGCACACACTTGTAATCCCAGCATTTGGGAGGCTGAGACTGAAGGATCTGGGTTCACAGCCAGCCTCAGCTGCTTAGTGAGACCCTCTGCAACTTAGTGAGACCTTGTTTCAAAATAAAGGATAAAAAATAGGGATGGGGCTGTAGCTAGAAGGTAGAATGCCCCTGGGTTCCATCTCCAGTACCACAAAAAAAAAAAAAAAAATAAAGGAAGAAAGAAAGAAAAAGGAGAGAGAAGGGAAAGTTCCAACAGACTGACCACTATTGTAACATAAAAAGATGTAGAAGCACAAAGCCTATTTGTTCCACATCTTAGGAGCAATAAATAGTCAAGTTTGAAAATAACAGTATAGCTGGGTGTGGTGCACACCTGTAATCCCAGCACTTGGGAGGCTGACATAGGAGGGTTACAGGCTGGTGATCAGGCTCAATAACTTAGAGAGACTTTCAGACCCTGTTCCAAAAACAAAAAATAAAAAGGACTGAAGAGCTCAGAGGTAGAATGGCCCTGGATTCAATCCATAATACCAAAAATAAATAGAATAAATAACAGTATATTTTAAAAAATTCACTCCAACTAGTAGAAAATGATGACTGCCTTCTTCACAAGGAAATAAGTAAAGCGCTCAGGTGCAGAGTCTAGCTTACAGTCTGCCTGAAGTTCAATGATCATATACAAAAACAAAATCCATAGCCAGGCATGGTGACGCATGCCTGTAATCCCAGTATTTGGGAGGCTAAGCCAGGAGGATCGCAGGCTCAAGACCAGCCTCAGCAACTTAGCAAGACCCTGTTTCAACATTAAAAAAAAGAAGAAGGGCTGAGGGTATAGCCCAGAGGTAGAACATCCCTGGGTTCAATTCCCAGTACAAGAAAAAAAAAAAAAAAAATCCATGAGAAAGGAACATTTTTTGGGATGCCATAGGGGGAGAAGAAAAAGTTAGCAAAACATGGTCCCTGGGCTGGATCAATGAAAAGATCAATATGGCAACTTTCAAGTTTTCCTTTCCTGCCGGGCGTGGTGGCGCATGCTTGTAATCCCAGCATTCGGGAGGCTGAGACCTGAGGATCCGGGTTCACGGCCAGCCTCAGCTACCTAGTGAGGCACTCCGCAACTTAGTGAGACTCGGTTTCAAAATAAAGAATAAAAAATAGGGCTGGGGGTGTAGCTCGGAGGTAGAATGCCCCTGAGTTCAATCCCCAGTACCGAAAAAAAAAAAAAAAAAAAAAAAAGTTTTCCTTTCCTAGCTAAGATGACGAAGGCAGCCTTTTCTAAGGGTTGTACAGATTGGAAACGGCTCACTGTTAAAAACTAAAGAGCCTGTCCTGCAACCAGCACCTGTACAGTAGCATCCCCAGGCACAAGCATGCAGAAAAGAGAGGTCATGTATGGAAAATCACTGAGTAGCTGTCCAGACACTCTAGAAGCTCTTCCACAGCTTGTCCCATTTCCACTGATTCTAGTTCTGAATTACAGAAGGCAGTGGAACACTACCATTATCCTCCTCCTCATTCATTTCAGGTTATTTACCCTCGTCTGCATACATTCTTTATGGAGAGCAACTTTTAACATAAAAGCCCCTAATATTTTAGCACAAGAACAAAATTTTTATTACATTATAAAGATAAAAGAGCATTATTTGTAACTGACCTCTTATAATTCTTACTGTCAGAGCAGATAGCCGCCTCCAAAAAGAACTAAAGAAACAGAAAAAGAGAAATTTCAAGGTTTGTTTTTTAAGAATTTCACATTTTTATCAATTTCTGTTTTGTTTAGCATAGTACAAAATTAATATCATTCACAGTATCACTTTTTCTAGTCAAATCTATTATTTAACTTGAAGCAAAATTCCATAAGCCAAAAGTATTACACAAAGATTATTATTTATGATTGTATTAAACAGTCCAAGGTTACCATTTCATAAGGTGGCTTTTCCAGGAAAACTGTATATTCAATGAATGCATTCCAACCTTTATCCTTTCCAGTATATCATTAAAAAATGAGGCACTGGGGAGAAGAGAATCACTAGATTCTCTAAAACTCAGGCTCTGACTGTGCTTCCAAGTGGTTATACCTACCCATAAAGGCCAAGAGATAGAAGGCAGTGCTCCCATTACTCTAGGTCTCTAAACTCTAAAGGACCAAGGAATCTCTACTCCCCAAATCCTGGGTGTCCTTCTAAATCAACAACTTAAATGTATCTAGAGTAGAAATTCTCAATTTTGAATATGTGTAATAATCACCTTAGAGTTTTTAAAAATACTCATGTCTAAGCCAGGCGTGGTGGCGCACACTTGTAATTCCAGTACTTGGGAGGCTGAGACCAAAGGATCTGGGTGAGCGGCCAGCCTCAGCTACTTAGTGAGGCCCTCCACAACTTAGTAAGACCCGGTTTCAAAATAAAGAAAAAAAAAATAGGGTTGGGATGTAGCTTGGAGGTAGAAAGCCCTTAGGTTCAATTCCCAGTACTGAAAAAAAAATACTCATGTCTAAATTCCACCCCAGATCTACAAACCAAATCTGTAGCTAGGACCTAGGGATCTGAATTTTAAGTTCCACAGTTGACTACACTGATGTAAACCCAGGCTTGAGAACCACTGCTCCAGAGCAAAGAAACAAATGGGAAGACCGCATCACACTTATAGGGAAATCCAGAACTTCTAAGAGAGAAAACTCAAATGATCAAAGACAAGATTTGGAATAGTGTATGTTAATTGGAGGATTATAATTTATCCAGTTATGTAGTCTGAGCTAGTATTATTCTCTACAATTGTGTTAGGGAGAGGAGTAAGAAGGAAAAGGAAGTCGCTTGATTTTTTTGTTTGTTTTTTGTTTTGTTTTTTTTGCGGTACTGGGGATTGAACTCAGGGGCATTCTACCTTTGAGCTATACCCCCAGCCCTATTTTTTTATTCTTTATTTTGAAACCGAGTCTCACTGCGGAGTGCCTCACTAGGTAGCTGAGGCTGGCCGCGAACCCAGATCCTCTGGTCTCAGCCTCCCGAATGCTGGGATTACAAGCGTGCGCCACCACGCCTGGCTCGGAAGTCGCTTGAATTAGATAACCAAAGATGAAGTGGAGCTGGAGTCAAAATTTAGGACCCAGGCAAGTCACTTTATACCCCGAACTTCCTTGTCTGTAAAACTTAAAAGACCATATTTACCTCATGGAACTGCTATGAAGACTGAGATTATGTGAAAGTGTTTTGTAAACTATAATGCACTAGAGTAGTGTTTTTCAAAGTACGGGCTATCATGCAACAGAGTATTAAGAAATCAATTTAGCAACTAACAACGAATATTTTCTAAACGAAATAAAAAATGTCAAAAGTGCACCATACTTTATGAAGGTCTCTGTAGTTCTGCAATTTTTTTTTCCAGTTATATATAGGTCATGATGTAAATGACACTTTATTGTAAGTTATGTCAAAAAGTCTTAAAAGCCAAAGCTAATCCTTTCCTACCCCTTCTACTTTATACCCTCATTATAGAACACACACAGGTAAGTACACAGTAAGTTAAATACCTAAATAACCTTTTGTTGTTGTTGTTGTACTGGGGGTGGAACCCAGGGGGTTTCTACTTCCAGGCTATACCTCCAGCCCAATTTCATTTCTTATTTGGAAATAGGGTCTCGCTAAGTTGATGAGTCTCATGATTGCTAAGGCTGTCCCCAAACCTGCGATCCTCCTGTCTTAGCCTTCCAAGCACTGGGATTGCAGGCATGCGGCACCAGTTCCAGCTCTAAATAACCCTTTAGATCCAGATATATTGGAAATCTGACAAAAGCTATGGGCATTTTCCTGACGAAATATATCCTCAAACAAAAATTTTTCCTGCATACAAATTTGGGATTCCTAAAGCTCTGTCATGAATTAGGTTAAGAGCTTGCTAGAAAGGATGAGGCTGAGGCAGGAGAATTGCAAGTTCAACCAGCCTGGGCAACTTAGTGAGAGCCTGTCTCAAAATAAAAAATAAAAAGGGCTGGGGATATAAATTCAGTGATAGAGCTCCCCTGGGCTCAATCCCCAGTACTTTTTTTGTACTGTTTTGTTTTAAAGATAAATTAAGTAAATAGTAAAAGACCTGACTTCCCAGGATCTTTCTTTGTAGAATCTGATCAGCTCAAAGGGGGAAAAAAACACCTAAAATCAGTAACAATGAAGTTCCCTAACCAGACCAAATCACCCTATAGTAAAGTTAATAATCAACAAGCCGCACTGTACTTCCATAATCTAATCACCTTTCCAATTCCTCCCTCTTAAATATAAGCAGACAATTAAGAATGCCAGATGAGCCAGGCATGGAGGTACATGCCTGTAATCCCAGTGATAACCTGTTTCAAAATAAAAGAAAAAAATAGGGCTAGGAGTCTTGCTTGGAGGTAGAATGCCCCTGGGTTCCATCCCCAGTATCACAAAAAAAAAAAAAAAAAAAAAAAAAAAAAAATTGCCAGATGTCTGAGAAAAAAATGTTCAACATGAAAGAATAGAAAACAATAACTACTTGGGGAAAAAACCTGCAACTTGAAGGAAGATTATGAAAAACATTATAACTATAGGCAGAGGGAAAAACAAGAGAGGAGCAACTTCATCTCCTTAGTATTTTCCCAAAAGACCCATAATCCTAGTTTAATAATGAGAAAATAACATACAAATTTGGACTAAGAGACATTTTATAAAATACTTGGCAAGTCTTCAGAACTGAAGCTTAGCCCTGTACAGTGGCACATGCCTGTAATCTCAGCTATTCAGGAGGCTCAGAAAGGAGGACTACAGGTCTGAGGCCTGCCTAACAATTTAGCGAGACCTACTTTATTTTATTTTATTTTATTTTATTTTATTTTATTTTATTTTATTTTTTTGTGGTACTAGGGATTGAACTCAGGGGCATTCTACCTCTGAGCTATACCCCCAGCCCTATTTTTTATTCTTTATTTTGAAACCGAGTCTAAGTTGCGGAGTGCCTCCTCACTAGGTAGCTGAGGCTGGCCGCGAACCTGGATCCTCCAGTCTCAGCCTCCCGAATGCTGGGATTACAAGCATGCACCACCACGCCCGGCTGCGAGACCTGCTTTAAAAAGTAAAAAATAAAATGGACTAGGGGTGTAGCTAGGAGGTAGAATGCCCCTGGGTTCACACCCCAATACAAGGAAAAAAAAAAGTCTGATAACTATTTAGAAATTTAAAACACTGGTTGCTTCTGGTGTGGGAAACTAGGTAACTATAACATAAGGTTAGGGAAGAGAATGTCACTGAATCTCTTTTGTTCGTTTAAAATTTTGAATCATGTGAATGTATTGCTTATGTATTACCAACTAAAGGTTTCAAATAAGTTTAGTAAGAAGCTTTTCCCAATGAAGCTATGCCACTCTGATCCTTTATCTCAATCTGCCTGAGCCTTTAGACAACTGGAATATTATCACTAATTTATTAGTACTATAGGTGTTACTGTGTAGTTGACTGAGTTATCTCCTCAATGAGGCTGGAGATTTTCTTGTCCAATTGTTCTAGATCTACCAACCCCAACATCTCACAATGCTGTGTAAAAACTGGGCTTTTACAGGCTGTTTCATCATCTAAAGGACATGCAAGTATTTATTTCAAATATCCTCTGAAAACATTTAAAGGCCGTCAGGTAAAAAGCCATTTTGTGAATTCAAACAGCTCTGGTAGCCAGGTATGGTGGTACATGCCTATAATCCCAGCTATAACACAGGAAGCTGAGGCAAGAGGACTGCAAATTTGAGGCCAGCCTGGACAATTTAGAGAGACCTTGTCTTGTAAAATAAAACAAAGTAAATAAAACAAAATAAAATGAGCTGCATGCAAGGTCCTAGGCTCAATCCCCAGTAGGTTAAGGATTATCAATTAATTTATGCTCATAATTTTGTTTCATAGAGCAACATTCAGAGAAAGCTGGATTGATGACTCAGGTTTGTCAGTTACCTTCCAAAGAGTCTCAAGGATTTAAAAAAATTTTTTTTTCTTGAGCCAGGTGTGGTGGTGCATGCTTGTAATCCTAGTACTTGGGAGGCTGAGGCAAGAGGATCAGAGGTTTGAGGCCAGACTCAGCAACTTAGTAAAGCCCTTTGCAACTTAGTAAGATTCTGTTTCAAAATAAAAAAATAGGGTTGGGGGTGTAGCTCAGAGATAGAATAATAGAATGCCCCTGGGTTCAATCCTCAGTATCATTAAAAAAAAAAAAAAAAAAACTTAGTTGACCCATTATGCTTTAGGTCAGATGGTGAAATACATATAGCTAAAAGTTTTCAAAAAGAATATCTGATTAAAAAAAAAAAAGTTCTTATAAACCAGTTCAGTGGTACACACCTGTAATCCCAGTACCTGGGAGGCTGAAAAAGGAGGATCACAGGTTTGAGGCCAGCCTCAGCAACTCAGTGAGACCCTGTTTCAAAATTAAAAAATAAAAAAGGGGCTGGGGAGCCGGGCGTGGTGGTGCACGCTTATAATCTCAGCATTCGGGAGGCTGAGACTGGAGGATCCGGGTTCGCAGCCAGCCTCAGCTACCTAGTGAGGCACTTCGCAACTTAGTGAGACTCGGTTTCAAAATAAAGAATAAAAAATAGGGCTGGGGGTATAGCTCGGAGATAGAATGCCACTGAGTTCAATCCCCAGTACCGCAAAAAAAAAAAAAAAAATAGGGCTGAGGGTATAGCACGGAGGTAGAACGCCCCTGAGTTCAATCCCCAGACCCACAAAAAAAAAAAAGAAGAAAGAAAATTACTTACACACACTTATTCTATCTTGGATGACTACTTCTAGTACAGCCATGCAATTTTAATTTCCAGTATCATGGGAGGGTAAATATTAATGTGGTTCTTTCTGTAAAGAAGGATGAGATGGGCTGGGGGTGTAGCTTAGTGGTAGAGGACTTGTCTAGGCTTAGCAGACAGAGAGAAAGAAAGAAGAAAAACAAGAACAGGTTGAGTATGGCATGCTGAAAAGATGAATGAGCTTAAGTTGCAAGTAACATCACTGGAAGCTGGGATCAACTGGGGCCACCAACCATTGAGTGGCATGTTTAGCATTCCTTATTGTTGAAGCTACTTTTCACTTGCCTCCCTAGACATCCTGAGACTAGATAGCTTAATAGTAGCTTGAATAAGTATCAAATTGTTAAGAACACTAAATCAGCTGAGCATGGTGGCTCCCAGTACTTGGGAGGCTGAGACGGGAGGATCCGGGCTCTCGGCCAGCTTCAGCTACTTAGTGAGGCTCTCTCAAACTTAGTGAGACCCTGTTTCAAAATAAAGAAAAATAGGACTAGGGGTGTAGCTCGGAGGTAGAATGCCCCTGGGTTCAATCCCCTGTTCCGCCAAAAAAAAAAAAAAAGGAGCACTAAATCATTAGAACACACTTAAGATCAACTGGCTGCTCATGAGAATGTATGCCCAATCAATCAGATGTACACTTTGAATAAGTACATCTTTGTAACACTCTTTGTCATAGTTTCCCATCTATTTAATCACCTTCCAATAGCCCATTAGATTCAAGTAGTAAATACTCCCGAAATTTTTGTAAAATTAAAGAAATAAAAACCAATTAAGCAAGCCAGGCATGGTGGCGCACGCTTATAATCCCAGCATTTGGGAGGCTGAGACTGGAGGATCCGGGTTCTCGGCCAGCCTCAGCTACCTAGTGAGGCACTCCACAACTTAGTGAGACCTTGTTTCAAAATAAAGAATAAAAAACAGGGCTGGGGGTATAGCTCGGAAGTAGAGTGCCACTGAGTTCAATCCCCAGTGCCGCAAAAAAACCCAAAAAACCCAAAAAAACAATTAAACATAATCTGTTAAAAGTATAATATCAAGCCAAGCGTGGTGGCGCATGCTTGTAATCCCAGAACTTGGGAGGCTGAGACAGGAAGATTGCAGGTTCAAGGCCAGCCTCAGCTACTTAGTGAGGCCCTCCACAACTCAGTGAGACCCTGTTTCAAAATAAAGAATAAAAAATAGGCTGGGAGCCAGGCGTGGTGGTGCGTGCTTGTAATTCCAGCATTTGGGAGGCTGAGACCAGAGGATCCGGGTTCGCAGCCATCCTCAGCTACCTAGTGAGGCACTCCGCAACTTAGTGAGACTCGGTTTCAAAATAAAGAATAAAAAATAGAGCTGAGGGTATAGCTTGGAGGTAGAATGCCCCTGAGTTCGATCCTCAGTACCACAAAAAAAAAAAAAAGGGCTGGGGATGTAGCTCGGAGGTAGATTCCCCTGGGTTCCATCCCTAGTACCTAAAAAAAAAAAAGTATAATATCAATGAAATCTACTTGAAGATAGTAATCACCTCAATAGTTATCAAGACTTTTTTCTAACCAATGATTTAGTATTTTTTGTTTTATTTTGTGGTACTGGGGATTGAACTCAGGGGCCCTCTACCTCTGAGCTACACCCCAGTCCTTTTTACTTTGAAACAGGGGCTTGCTAAGTTGTTAGGGCTGGCCTTGAACCTGTGATCCTCCTGTCTCAGCGTCCCAAGTACCAGGATTACAGGAATGCCCCACTACACCTGGCTTATTTTTTCTTAATTTATTGTTTTAAATGTTTGGAAAGATGCATGATGCATAGTTTCTATAATTATTAATCTTTTAAGAGCATGTTAGATAACAATTTAAGAACTTTTTTCCCTGAATTGCAAAAAGGTTCTCTCTCCCAAACTGGAAATACTAAATTCCAATGAATTAGCTGGGCATGGTGGCACATGCCTGTAATCCCAGTACTTGGGAAGCTGCGACAGGAAGATCGCAGGTTCGAAGCCAGCCTCAGCAACTTAGTGAGGCCCTCTGCAACTTGGTGAGACCCTTTCAAAATAAAGAATAAAAAATAGGGCTGGGGGTGTAGCTCAGAGGTAGAATGTTCCTGGGTTCAATCTCCAATATCGCAAATAAATTTTTTAAAAAATTCCAACGTGTCATTCCACAATTTTTGTTTTTACTTTTGTCCTTGGTCAAGACTATTAGGATATTAGCCTTCAAAAGAAAAAAGAAGGGAAAAAATGTTTTAAAGAAAGAAAAGAACTAGCCCCAGACCTGCTAAACCAGTATGTGTAACAGGTAACAAAAATTTTCCTTATCATTGACTGAAAAGGAACACTGTAAGGTATTACATAGTGCTCTACACCTGAACCTGTTCACAGTGCTTTAGATAAGTCAACATCAAATGAGAGCTCTCTGAGACTGGTTTTCACAATGCCAGTTCTTTTTTTTTTTTTTTTTTTGGCGGTACTGGGGATTGAACTCAGGGGCATTCTACCTCCGAGCTATACCCCCAGCCCCATTTTTTATTCTTTATTTTGAAACCGAGTCTCACTAAGTTGCGGAGTGCCTCACTAGGTAGCTGAGGCTGGCCGCGAACCCGGATCCTCCGGTCTCAGCCTCCCGAATGCTGGGA
>PVLC010024783.1:0-24271 GCA_004027655.1 Graphiurus murinus | reverse complement strand
TATGGTTGATCATCCCACAAAGAAAGGGGCAGAAGTGAAACAAATGTTGGAATGAAAACAAGAAGACAGAGAAAATTTACAAACTGAATAGCAAGACCTATAGCTGAGCACCAGAACTTGCCATCTCACCCCATTACCTCTACCCACTGAGCACCAGAACCTGCCATCTCACCCCATTATTTCTACCAACCCCCTTGCTATTGACAGAACTGCATCTTCCAAAAATTCCTAGCTTGAAGCCTTAATGCCCAATGTGACTATATTTGGAGATACAGCTTTTAGGAGGTAAGATTAAATGAGATAATAAGGGTAGAATATAATCCAGGAGCCTTATAAGGGAAAAAAAGAAAAAAAAAAAAAAAACTTTCTCCATAAGCAAGCACCAAAGAAAGGCCACATGAGCAGATGGCAAGAAGGCAGGGCTGGTTACCATGGCACACACCTGTAATCCCTGTACTTAGGAGGCAGAGACAGAAGACAGGAGGATCGCAGATTCCAGGCCAACCTCAGCAACTTGAAGAAACCCTCAGTAATCTAGTGAGACCTTGTTTTGAAATAAAAAATAAAAAGAGCTGGGGTAGCTCACAGGCAGAATGCCCCCTGTGTTCAATATCCAGTACCATTAAAAAAAAAAAAAAAGAAGGCATCTGCAGGCCAGGAAAAGAGCCCTTTCCAGAACCCAACCATGGGAGCACACTGATCACAAGCTTCCAGCTTCCAGAAACATACTTCTGTTGTCTAAGCTAACCAGCCTATGGTATTTTGTTATGGCAGTCCCAAGTGACTAAAATGTCCCGTCTCTGTCTCCATCACTCCACCCACACAGACACAGAAAAATGAAGGACCTTTATCTAAAGAAAATGAAACTTTTCTTACCCACAACCCAGAGAAAAGAAAAACATACAAACATGGGGGGTCCATCAGTCGCTAAGCCCTGCTCATGAATGTCTGTGAGCTTTCGATCAATTTTGATAATTTTCTCTTAAAAATGAAAAAATGGTTAAAGATAACATAGAGTTAAAGAAAGGCTCCAACAAAAAAAAGAGGCCAAAATAAGCAGGAGAAAAGAAAAGAAAAAAAATAACCAAAAACAATGCAGGAAACATAACATTTCAAAGAAACTATAATTAACATCTTCAAAGAGATAACAGAGATGCAAGACCATGAAAAAGGAATCAAATGCTATACAGTACAGAATCAAAAACACAAAAGCTCATAAAAAAATGTCAAATCTGAAATTTTAAAATCCAGTGAAAAGATTAAAATATCCCAGATAGTAGAATAAACAAGTTTTTAGAGCTCAGATTTTTCAACATCAACACTGGAAACCAGGCAATAATGAAATGCCACCTTCAACTTTAGAGAGAAAACAATTTCTAATATAGAAATCCCCCAACAGCCAGTCAAGTGTGATGTTTTATAAAAACAAAATCCCAAAAAGGGTACTTCCCACACACCCTTTCACATACAACTAGAACAAAACAAAATTAGGGAATAAACCAAAAGGAAAGCATGAGATGCAGAAAAAGGGACTGCAACAGAAATAAAAAGAATTCCTAGAACATCAGCTAAGAAAAAGTCCCAAGGTGTTATTTATGCAGCAGGCCTCAGGAGAAAACAATCTAGACTGAAGCAGGCAAGACAGCTACAGAAGGGATGTCTGCAGGAACAAACAAAACTGCTACAAACTGCTCTGTTATCTGACAGCTTTCCCATGTGGAAAATTGTACTAAAAAGCATTTTATTTATGTATGTATTTATTTGTGTTTATTTTACTTATTTATTTATGGGGGGTAATTAGGGACTGAACTCAGGGGCATTCTATCTCTGAGCTATATCCCTCTTTATTTGGAAACAGGGTCCCACTAAATTGTGGAGGGCCTCACTAAGTTGTTAAGTTAGTTGCAAACCTGCCATCCTCCTGTCTCAGGCTCCCAAGTACTGGGATTACAAGAGTATAACCACCAAGCCTGGCCTGAGAAGCACTTTATAGAGCTGCTGGAGGTGTATGGTAAGACTTTGCCCAAGGAAACTAACAAAGGAAAAAAATAAGGTATGTGATTAAAAAGGTTACACAAGAAAATGAAATCATAGTCAAATATTCACTCAGCATTTGATTGATGAAAATTCTGAACACGAATTTCACTTAAAATTGTGAAATAATATTAGAAAGATGGAGGAGAGTACAGTTGGAAAAATCTTCAAATACTCATCCTTTTAAAATCACAGTGTGGTGGCACAGTACTATAATCCCAGTGCTTAGGAGGCTGAGACACGAGGATCACCAATTCAAAGCCAGCCTTAGCAATTTAGCGAGACCCTCAGAACTTAGCTAGATTCTGTTTCAAAACAAATAAATAAAAAGGTCTCAGTGTGTAGCTGGGAGGTAGAATGCCCCTGGGTTCAATCCCCAGCACCACAAAAAAATCACTGATATTTATAATACTTTAAATTATTCACTACTAAGAAAAGCCTCTATTTTCATTAGAGTTAAATTCTATAACTACACTTTTAAGGAAAAAACTCAGTAAAATGATCTGTTTTAGAAGAGCTATATATATATTTTATTAGCTATTGGAGTCACTGAAGGACCATAATATCTAATGATGTTTGCTCTGTTTACTATAATTCTAAATATTAGATATCTTCAGTACATATCCTTTGGTTGTTGGTTTTTGCTTGTGTGTGTGTGTGTGTGTGTGTGTGTGCTCGCGTGTGTAAGTGAAATGATGATTGAACCCAGAGGCATTCTAACTCCAAGCTATACCCCCAGCCATTTTTATTTTGAAACAGGATCTCACTACATTGTTGTGAGTCTTGCTAAATTGATGAGGCTAACTTCGAAGCTTCAATTCTGCCTCAGCCTCCCAAATACTGGGATTACAGGTGTGTGCCACCACACCCAGCTCCGTACATGTCCATTTTACTTTTCACAATTTTCAATTCGTTTATTCAGTCTTACAGGAAAATGGGCTATTGACTCCAGTAGCTTACCTCTATAAGCACCAAAACCTGATTATTTTCTAGTTTTGTTTGTTTTTGGTTTTGGGGGGTTTTTTTTTGTTTTTTTGTTTTTTGTTTTTTTTTGCGGTACTAGGGATTGAACTCAGGGGTGTTCTACCTCCGAGCTACACCCCAGCCCTATTTTTTTATTCTTTATTTTGAAACCGGGTCTCACGAGGTGCGGAATATCTCACTAGGTAGCTGAGGCTGGCCACAAACCCGGATCCTCCGGTCTCAGGCTCCTGAATGCTGGGATTACAAGCGTGCGCCACCACGGCCAGCTATTTTCTAGATTTAAGAATCTAAACCGAGTGTGGTGGTACATGCCTGTAACCCCAGTACTTGGGAGACTGAGACAGGAGGATGACAGATTTAAGGCCAGCCTTAGCAATTTAGCGAGGCCCTCTGCAACTTAGTGAGTCCCTGTTTCAAAATAAAAAATAAAATAGGGCTAGGGGTATAGCTCAGTGGTAGAATGTCCCTGGGTTCAACCTCTAGTACTCTGAAGAAAAAAAAAAAGGAATCTAAAATATTCTGCACTTTTTCTAAGAAACAAATGTAACCTTTATTTGATGATTCAGGATATCATGCAAGTCAGCTACAGCATTATGATCAAATGACCTTAGGGATTTTAGGTGCATAAGGCACTGGCACTGGTACTCAATGGGCCTAAACTGGTATGTGTTTATAATTCTCTTTTTCATTCCTTCTAGCCTTCAAATTTACTGTCAATGATCCTTCCTCTATCAGGATTAACTCATCTTTTAATTTGCTGTGGGTTTAGGAAAAAAAAAAAAAGCTGGGCGTGGTGGCGCACGCTTGTAATCCCAGCATTTGGGAAGCTGAGGATCCAAATTCGCTGCCAGCCTCAGCTACCTAGAGAGGCCCTCTGCAACTTAGTGAGACCCTGTTTCAAAATAAAGAATAAAAAATGGGGCTGGGGGTATAGCTCAGAAGTAGAATCCCACTGAGTTCAATCCCCAATACCGAAAAAAAAAAAAAAGTAAAGCTAGTCGGGCATAGTGGCACACACCTATAATTCCAATACTTGGAAAGCTGAGACAAAAGGATTGCAGTAGGCAATTTAGCAAGACTCTATTTCAATATTAAAAATAAAATGGAGCCGGGCGTGGTGGCGCACACTTGTAATCCCAGCATTCAGGAGGCTGAGACCGGAGGATCCGGGTTCGCGGCCAGCCTCAGCTACCTAGTGAGGCACTCCGCAACTTAGTGAGACTCGGTTTCAAAATAAAGAATAAAAAATGGGGCTGGGGGTATAGCTCGGAGGTAGAATGACCCTGAGTTCAATCCCCAGTACCGCAAAAAAAATAAAATAAAATAAAATGGGTGTGGGGGTGTAGCTCAGAGGTAGAATGCCCCAGGTTCAATTCCCAGTACCACAAAAAGAAAAAATAAATAAAACTATGCTTCAGACTCAACATTTACTAAATACCTTACCAGGCCCTTTAATATACAAACTTTCATTTAATCTATCGTTGGAACGATAGTCAATGTAAAAATAAAGAAGTTCTAAGCACTTAAAAAAACAGATAAATACAAGAGCTTGTTTAATGAAGTTGGGAGTGGCTAGATCTTCTGGGGGCTGTGTAAGTCAGTTTTGTTGAGAATGAATCTATTTTCCTTGTTTAAATGTCTTATAGCCTGCTTCTGGTTCTGACTCAGATTGTTCAATCAATGAACTATGATAATTGAGGTTTTACTGAACTGTGTACAGTCAGTAAGAGCTTGTTTAATGAAGTTGGGAGTGGCTAGATCTTCTGGGGGCTGTGTAAGTCAGTTTTGTTGAGAATGAATCTATTTTCCTTGTTTAAATGTCTTATAGCCTGCTTCTGGTTCTGACTCAGATTGTTCAATCAATGAACTATGATAATTGAGGTTTTACTGAACTGTGTACAGTCAGTTTGGGGCAACATTAAAAAAGAGATATATGCCTAAAACAACAGTGACTTGGTCACTCACTATGATTTGAACAAAAGGCACAAAGAAATGAGCACTGTATTACAAATTAAGGCTTGTATACTTGAAATTATATCCATAATAAAGGCACATGTGTAATCATGCTAGTTTTAAATCATGGGGTTTTTTTGTTTGTTTGTTTTCTTTTCTTTTGGTTTTTGTACTAGGGATTAAACCCAAAAGCCCAGGCATCTTCTATCTCCAGGCTACATGCCCTTTTTATTTTGAAACAGTATCTTGCTATGTTACTGAGGGTCTCACTCAATTACCTTGCCTGAGATCATCCTGTCTCAACCTCTCAAATCCTGGGATTACAGGCTTGCACCACCATGCCCAGCTAAAACCACCATTTCTTGATTCGTTAACACAGAATCCCAATTCAATTAAGTCCAAATTTTAGGGGGATATGATTATTTCCAAAGTTTAGGGGGAAAACTTTTTTTTTCCCCCTGTGGTACTGGGGATTGAACCCAAGGGCATTCTACCACTGAGCTACACCCCTAGTCCTATTTTTTTATTCTTTATTTTGAAACAGGGTCTCACTAAGTTGCGGAGAGCCTAAGTAACTGAGGCTGGCCATGAACCTGGATCCTCTGGTCTCAGTCTCCCTAGTACTGAGATTACAAGTGTGCACCATCAGGCCTGGCGGGGGAAAACATTTTCATCATTTAATTTACCCTCAGCTGGGCCTGGTGGCCATGCTTGTAACCCCAGTACTTGGGAGGCTGAGACAAGGATGACAGGTTCGCAGCCAGCTTCAGCAATTCAGTGAGGCCCTCTACAACTTAGTGAGACCCTGTTTCTGAATAAAAATAAAAAATATAATAGAGCTGGGGGTATAGCTCAGAGGTAGAAGGCCCCTGGGTTCCATCCCCAGTACCACACACACAAAAATAAATAAATTAAATTAAATTAAATAAAAAATTTACCCTCAAGTTAAACAGCAATTTTCTTTGAATTTTAGCTTTTTCTCAATAAAACAGTATTTCTGTAAAAAAAAAAAAAAAAAAAGGTACAAAAATGTTAATATTTAGTCACTCCTAAAAAAAAAATCCACATAAGTCATGGGAATACATTTTTCCCAAATCTTCATATAAAAGCTACTTATATCTAGGCCTAAAAGGCAGCCCTCAAAAGGAGGATTCTAAATGTAATTTAAGAGAGTATAAAAATTTCTTTCCACTCTTTCTCTTTTCTTTGGTACTGGGGATTAAAACCAGGGTCTGGCGCATGCTAGGCAAATGTTCTGCCTCTCAGCTCATCTCCAGTCCTTTTATGTTATTTTTGAAACAGGGTCTGGATAAATTGCCCAGGCTGGTCTGAACCTTGTAATCCTCCTGCCTCAGCCTCCCAAGTACTGGGATTACAAATCTGGGCCACTGCACCTGTTTTCAACAGCCATTTCACCTCAAAGGCCATTTGTATACTCAACATTTTAAGTCAGAATTACTTTTTTTTTTTTTTAATGTGTAAGCCGGGCATGGTGGCATACACCTGTAATCCTAGTACCTGGGAGGCTGAGACAGGAGGAATACAGATTTGAGGACAGCATCAGCAAGTAGTGAATCTCTCATCAATCTAGCAAGACCCTGTTTCAAAATAAAAATAATATAGGGCTGGGGGTGTAGCTTGGAGATAGAAGGCCCCTGGATTCAATATCTAGTATCACACACACACAAAGTCTAGTTATTTTTAGCCATTCCAATGCCCATATTCACTCCCTCACAGAACTCATACAGAACAAATGCAGTGTTTACACACCACAAATAAGACTGCTATCAAGCTGCATATGGATAACTTCCAGGCACTTAGAACTTAAAATTTTTATATTTAACCATTAGAACAAATCGTTTAAAAATACTAACCACCTAAAGTTCCTAATTACAGGGGTACAAATTCCATCCTCAAAACCACTTTTGTAGAAGCAACAGTCCCCAAAACAGAGATGTTTGGGTTGCATATACCAACAGAGTAGTCTGACACCAGGCATGCTTATATGTTAAAGCTTTGCTACAGGCAAACAAACAACAAAAAAAACAAGTTAGAAGTAACACTGTTACTACCAACTCGTGTGTAGCAATTTTTTAATTGTGAAAAATATACCACTCTAATTCAAACAGAATTTTTCATGATCTAAACTAGCATTAGATCAGCAACGCTAAAACTGCTTGGTATTTCATCTTTTTTCTTAAAACACAAATAAAGCAAAAGGACTTTATTTCACAACACTGTAGCAATGTACATTTATAATAAAGATCATTACAAGCTTTTAGCTTGTGATCACAAAGATCTAATTTCCAGCCAGTCTCCGTGTTGTACTACTATCAAGATCGTTAGGCATCCACGGCTAAACAGGTGGGACCACCTAGCTTAAAGAAATACCATCTGAAAAATTATATGACTAGCCTACATTTAAAAGCAAAACTGTATCTGAAAAGAACGCTCAAGAATTTGCCTTCTTCTCATGCTAAAACATTTTGCAGCCACTTGATCTGGCCCAAACACGTCAAAGCTCCTAATTTTATCATTTGCTGCAGGAAAAAAGAATATGGCTGAAATTTCTCCCGAAGGGTGATATTTCAAATAAGACCACTCAAAACACTTGAGAGCATGGGGCGGAGAGGAAGGTGGGTACCTTATGAAACAGCACACTTGGGGCTCCGCACACCACCTCATTTCCCTAATAGGGATGAAATGCTCGGGCCTCTGCTAGCCTCCAGCTGACGCCAACGGTCTCCACACCCCTTTTTTTGACAGGATTTTCTGATGTTGGGAGCTGTGTCACAAATACGAATCCCTGCGATCACGTCTAAACAGTTTAGTAATCAATCAAGCATCTTTTAAGGACTAAACCCTTCTTCCCCACCAGTCTCCTTTCCTCCCATCTCCCTTCCTAGCCAAACACACCTAGGAGGGTCCTCTAGACCGATATCTACAAATCCTGCAGCGCACCAAATGGGAGGGGGGGAAATGATAGAGAAAATAAGAGTTGCGGCCATTCTCCTCTCTGCCACCGAAATTACAGACTCCATTTCCTGTCCCCTAGGGGACTGCAAAATCGCCCGCTGTGAACCGGACGCCTCCCGCCCCCTCCAGACAGGCGCACGCGGCGGCCGCGCTCCCCCTCCCGGGCCCCGCGGGGCCAGGGCGGCGGGGACCCGGCGCCGCTCCCCTCCCCCGCGCCGGCACCCACCTCGCGGCGGCGGCGGCGGCGGCGGCTTCACCTCCCCGTTCTCCTCGCGGGCCGCCCCGCCGAGGCCGTGCCTCCGCTTCTCCTTCTCCCGCTTCTCCTTGGGTCTGCGCGGCTTGGCGCTGGCCGAGGCGGCGGCGGCGGCGGCCGGCAGCAGGAGGTGGTGAGGCTGAGCGTGCAGCAGCGGAGGAGGGACCAGCAGTTTGCGCGGCACCGGCGGAGACAAGGAAGCCGAGGCCGAGGAGGGGACCACTGGGCCAGCGGAGAAAGAGAAACAGCCCCGAGAAGACGACGGGGAAGGGGCCGCCGGCAGCGCGGAGAAGCTCCAGGACGCGGGGCTGCCATAGCTCTGAGGCGAAGGTGCCGCCGGCGGCTGCAGCTGCCTGCTGGTCCCGCCGCTGCTGCCCCCTTCTCCGTTCACTCTCCGCGGCGCCTTCTTCTCCTCCGTCCGGATCTTCTTGGCGGACAGAGAGCCCGGTGGGTCCCGGGAGGAAGACTGCAGCTTGCCGAATGTTTCTTTCTCCGGGACCGCCGAGGCGGCGGCGGCGCCGTGCACTGGGCTCGGCGGTTCCGCCATCTTGCGCTCCTGTTGTATTTACTCTCCTCCGCGGCCCGGCGCGGGCAGGGGGCGGGCCCTCCGCCAGGGGCGGGGCAGGGGCGGGGTGGGGCCGGGCCCCCGGCCAGCCCCTCCATTGGGCGAGCTGTGCTGAGGGATCCCTGTAAGAGCCAATTGAAGGCGCGGACCTAAAACGAAGGGTTGGGTTTGCCGAGGGGACTTGCTTTGGAGGTCAGAGCCCGGCCGGGTGCGGTTAGTAGCTGAGGGAGCTGCGAGGGAGGGTCTTCAACTGTCGCCAGCGTGAACTCGGGTGCCCTGTGAGTGTCTGGGAAGAACCCCCACCCAGGACCCCCAAACTGCCCCGATCGAGGTAGCGACCGAAGAATTTGTCTTAGTTATATCACTTTTTCTTCCTTTTTCCCGGGGCGCCTTTGATCTCTTCCTGTCTGCGCCTTCAGAAAACTGTATTCCGGAGATGCTCAGCTCAGAGGAGAAAATTTTGTCAAAAATTAAATCTTTTCTTCTTTAGTCCGTAGTCGATTGATAGGAGGGGCTAAAAACCATTTGATGTGGTAACAAGATATACTACTATTGCTAAGATCCTGAACGCTAATGCTTTGAGGGAGATACTTTCCTGCAAAGCTAGAACTTTCAGATTACTTCCGAGCTTGAAGGTAAGACTCTCCGTGGGTATAGAGACTTTTTAAATTGTTGCGATTAGATGGACCCTTAAAGGTTTTAATTTATTATAATTACACCTTAAACTCACCAAGAAAAATCCGTTGGCGATATTTATAGATGTTTGAAAAGCAAGACTTTTTTTAAAGTTTCTCCATTTCCTTGTTCATGTAGCGCCCTAAGTGATCCATATTTTGTAAGCATTTGCTTTGATTTTTAGCATAAAGAATAAGGAATTTGGGGAAATGGGTGGCAGTACATTTGAAACCGTGGCAAAGAGCATGGTTTTAATTTGATTTTTAGATCTCAGAGATCAAAAAGCCAAAGGAATAAATGTAAAAGTAATAGTAGTTAACTCAGGAGATGACCGATAAGAGAAAATTTTTATTCTTAAGAGAAGCCCTAAGTTGCCTGTTACTTTCTGGAAACAGTTAAAAGTAACCTTTTAAAAATATCCATTCTTCTGACATCAGGAAGTTGGAATTCTTTGTTTCTTTGTTTCCCTTTTCTGCTCTTTCTTTCTTCCTTTGTTTATTTTTAATTTGTTTTCTTCTTTTTAGAATTTTGTTTGGGGGGTCAAAATTTAACATTTGTTTCTATAGATATATGTTTAATTTTAGGTGCCTCAGATTCTTAAAAGTAATGAAATATTGAATTACTTTAATACATAACAGTGAATTGACTGGCAACAGATATCTTCATAAAAAGCAGCATTGGTGGAAGAGTAGACAGAGAGGATAGATAGGGCTGGAAATCATCTGCTACTCACTAGAATTGTGACCTTATACTGCTTCATCTGTCAAGACCACTGTTTTCTTATCTATTAAATGAATATTTTGATTACATAACCAGTAAAGTCTCTCCCACACTCTAAACTTCTAGCAAAATGAAAATTTTCAGAATCACACTGAAAGCTGGGTATGGTGGTGCACTCCTGTAATCCTAGTACTTGGGAAGCTGAGACAGAAGGATCGCAGGTTCAAAATCAGCCTCAGCAACTTAGCGAGACTCTCAACAACTTAAGGAGACCCTGTTTCAGTGTAAAAAATTAAAATGGGCTATGGGAGTGGCTCAGAGGTAGAATCCCCTGGGTTCAATTCCCAGTACCAAAAAAAAAAAAAAAAAAAATCACTCACTTATCTCCTACATTGAAGTCTGGAAAAATCTGAATTTGGGAGGGGGGGGCAGGGGGGGCACATACTGAGAATTGAACCCAGGGGCATTCCATCTCTGAGCTATACCCCAGCTCTATTTTTTGTTTTTGTTTTTGTGGTACTGGGGATTGAATTTAGGGACATTCTACCTTCAAGCTATACTGTAGCCCTATTTTACTTTTTATTTTGAAACAGGGTCTCACTAAGTTGTAGAGGGCCTCACTAAGTTGCTGAGGCTGGCCTTGAACCTGTGATCCCTCTGTCTTAACCTCCCAAGTACTGGGATTACAAGCATGCACCACCATGCCCAGTTTATTTTACTTTGAAACAGGGTCTCACCAAGTTGTCCAGGGTCTCCCTAAGTTGCTGAGGCTGGCCTGGAACATGAGATCCTCCTGTCTTAGCCTCCCAAGTACTGGTATTACAGGCGTGCACCACCATACCAGCTAAAGTCTGACTTGTTAAAGGCCCAGTTGAAGTATACTCTCATCTGTGAGAATTTGTTATTCCTTTCATTGTAATACACTGTTATCAGGCCTGTATTGGCAAAACCCAGACAATAGTCCAGGCTTTGGGGGCCTATGTACCACCTGTCTAAATACTGGAAAGTTATAAAGCAAGATTACAAGCTCTTATATAAATACATTCTACCTTGACAAATCCCCTTTCATAATGATCTGGAAGGCTAGGTCTAAATTCAGAATTCTCAGGCTCCTCAGAGTCCCAGGACTGATTCCATCCTCTTCCCACCCCCGGCATCTTTACCCACCACACTAAATAAGCCCATGCATGTTCCCAACCCAACATACTCGAGCATATTTCCAACCCTGTACTCCCTGCAAATAGTGATATACAATCAGCAGCTCAGTCTACCCTCATATCTCAGCAGTCTAAAAGAGATAAGGAGCTGGGTGTGGTGGCATCCACTTGTAATCCCTGTACTTGGTAGGCTGAGACCTGAGTATCACAGGTTCACAGCCAGCCTCAGCAACTTAACAAGGCCCTCTGCAACTTAGTTGGACCCTGTTTCAAAATAAGAAAAAAAAAAAAAGGGTCAGGGGTATAACTTGGAGGTAGAATGCCTCTATGTCATCCCCAGCACCAAAAAATAAGAGAGATGGGGAGGCTCCCAGCAGACATGGCCCCTTCGCCTCATGTAGTCTTTACTCTTTGCAAGGAAAAGACCTAGTAGACAGGGGCCCATTGCCTAAGGGCAGTACTGTCTGTTATAAAACATGCTTAATCATGTTTAAGTCAGGAGATGACTAGTGAGAGGAAAGTTTTCCTCCTGTATAATCAGACTTTCTCGTCTCAATTTCATTCCTAACAATGTTTAACTAGGAGAGAATTTCTACCACTTTCAACCAGGTACTTTTGGCATAGTCTGTTTACTAGCACTAAAAGCATCCACAGATGTACATAGCCATTGTTGGTGCTCTATACCAAGCACCCCTGCTTCCCACCTAGTTGACTACATTCAACTGTTTTCTGATCTTGTATTTTAGTTATCTCAAATCTGTCTTCCATTCTGCAGATAGAATACTCTTTTTAAAACCTAAAACTGAAGCCGGGTGTGGTGGCGCACACTTGTAATCCCAGCATTCGGGAGGCTGAGACCAGAGGATCCGGGTTCACGGCCAGCCTCAACTACCTAGTGAGGCACTCCGCAACTTAGTGAGACAAGGTTTCAAAATAAAGAATAAAAAATAGGGCTGGGGGTATAGCTCGGAGGTAGAATGCCCCTGAGTTCAATCCCCAGTACCGCAAAAAAAAAAACCCTAAAACTGATTGCATCTCTCCCCTTGCTTCTGATCTGTCAATGGCTTCCATTACTCTTAGGATAAAAAACAAAATCCTAGCTGGGCATGGTGGCGCACGCTTGTAATCCCAGCATTCGGGAGGCTGAGACTGGAGGATCCCGGTTCGCAGCCAGCCTCAGCTACCTAGTGAGGCACTCCGCAACTTAGGGAGACCCTGTTTCAAAATAAAGAATAAAAATAGGGCTGGGGGTGTAGCTCGGAGGTAGAATGCCCCTGAGTTCAATCCCCAGTACTGCAAAAAAATAAAAAAATGAAAAAACAAAATCCTTAACATGGCCTATAAGAATCTTCAAAATCTAGCCCCTTTTTCACTGTCAAAGTAATAGGTCTCTAATTTCAGAATACACCATGTCTTCCAACATAGGAGTGGTGTGCATGTTGTTGCCTCTGCTTGGAATGATTTTTCCTTTACCTGATGCTTATATGATGGTTTAGATCATGAATATAGGGGTGGCAGATATCATGAACGCCTCCCATATTTCTAACATGCAGAACTTGATGGAGAGTGGGACCATTCACTGAGCTAGGAATTACTGGAAGAGTGACAACTGCCAGGTATTCTTTGGTCTTGGACCTGTTGAACATGAGGTACCTTTAAAGTATATCCTTCAGATCTCAGCATAAGCCTTGCTTCCTTAGAGTACTTCCCTTCTCTTTCTTTTTTTTTTTTTTTTTTTTTTTTTTGGTACTGGGGATTGAACTCAGGGGCATTCTACCTCCAAGCTATACCCCCAGCCCTATTTTTTATTCTTTATTTTGAAACAGGGTCTCACTAAGTTGCGGAGTGCCTCACTAGGTAGCTGAGGCTGGCTGCAAACCCGGATCCTCCCGTCTCAGCCTCCTGAATGCTGGGATTACAAGCATGCGCCACCACGCCCGGCTCTTCCCTTCTCTTTCAAGTTAAGATTAAGTTCATTTTTTGTTTGTTCCTTTTCTTCTCATCCCCATTCCTTTTTGCTTTCTTGTTGTTGGTGTTGGTTCACTGATCATCTCTTCTGCCCCTTTCCATCCCATTCCATTCTCTAACAGCTCTACTGAAAACATACTACCATATACCCTGCTCCATCTTGTCAGAAACCTGACTGCTCTCTGAATTTTTTTTTTTTTTATTTGTGTGGTCCTGGGTATTGATTCTAGCCCTATTTTATTGTGAAACAGGGTTGCACTAAGCTACTGAGAGGCTCACTAAATTGCTGAACCTAGCCTCTAACCTGCGATCTTCCTGTTTCAGCCTCCCAAGTACTAAAATTGCAGGTGTGCGATTCCATGCCGGCTTCAGGCTACATTTTTAAAAGTTGCTCATTCTCTCTAAGCTCAGGATCATCACCTCAGTATCAGCATTGCAAAATTTCATGTTATTATTATGTTTGGGGAGATGGGGGGGTACTGAGGAACTAACCCAAGGACATTTTACTTCCAAGCTACACCCCAGCCTATTTTATTTTTTATTTTGAAACAGGGTCTTGCCAAATTAATGAGGTTCTTGCTAAGTTGCTGAGACTGACCTTGAACCTGTGATCCTCTTGTCTCAGCATCCCAAGAACTGGGATTACAGGCATGTGCCAGCATGCCCAGCCTATGCCATTCTGATATAAGCCAGCACTCCTATCTCTCTCACTCTCCTACAATTTATATTTGTTTCATCTTTTCTGAACTCTATGTACATTCTGTTTCTTCTAGAGGGAATACTCTAGCAAAGTTCTACCTATCCTTTAAGATCTGGCTGAAGCCGGGCGTGGTGGCGCACGCTTGTAATCCAGCATTCGGGAGGCTGAGACCAGAGGATCCGGGTTCGCGGCCAGCCTCAGCTACCTAGTGAGGCACTCCGCAACTTAGTGAGACTCGGTTTCAAAATAAAGAATAAAAAATGGGGCTGAGGGTATAGCTCGGAGGTAGAATGCCCCTGAGTTCAATCCCCAGTACCGCCAAAAAAAAAAAAACCAAAGATCTGGCTGAAGCATCTCCCTGGTAATGCTTCCTGGCCTGTCAAATTCAAGTTGACTATCCCTTTGTATCACCATCATTCTGCATAGGATCATTTAACATGTTGGTCTCTTCTAGCCTAGGAGCTCATCAAGGGTAGGAATGATGTGCTGTTTATATTTGCATGCAGAGTATCTGAGGCATGGTCTGTGCTCAATAAATGTATATTGAAAAAATGTTGATAAGGTATGGTCTGTGATCTTTATGAGAACCCGAGGTTACAAACTTAAATACCAAATGTCTTGGTAGGTGTTTTAGTCCATTTAGTACTACTATAACAAAATGTCTGGGACTGGGTGGTTTTTAGAGAACAGAAAGGTATTCTCTCACAGTTCTGTAGGCTAGGATGTCGACACTTACGATACCACTGCTTATAATACCACTGCAGTTGGTTGTCTGGCAAGGGATGCATCCCCTGAAAGAGAAACTCCATGTCCCCACATGGTGGAGGGTGGAAAGGCAGGCAGGCCAAAATGCTGTGTGAAGCCTTTTTTTATAAGGGCCTTAATCCCATTTGCTAAGAAGGAACCCTCATGACTAATAACCTTTTTTTATTTTCTTGTGGTACTGGGGATTGAACCTAGAGGCATTCTACTTCTGAACTATATTGTAGGATTTTTCATTTTGAAACAGGATCTAACTTGCTGAATATCTCACTGTATTGCTGAGGTCCTCAAAGCTGTGATCTTTGTGTCTCAGCCTTCCAAGTAATGGACTAATCACCTCCTTTTTTTTTTTTTTTTTTTTTTTTTTTGGCGGTACTAGGGATTGAACCCAGGGGAGTTCTACCTCTCAACTACAACCCCAGCCCTATTTTATTTTAGTTTGAGGCAGAGTCTCACTAGGTTACTGAGAGTCTCGGTATGTTGTAAAGGCTGTCCTCAAACCTGCAATCCTCCTTTCTCAGCCTCCTAAGTACTGGGATTATAAACATGCACCCGGCCCCAATCATCTCTTTTTGTGTGTGTATGTGGTACTGGGGATTGAACCCACAAGCATTCTACCTCCAAGCTACACCCCAGCCCTTTTTTAGATTTTTTGTTTTGAAACAGGTCCCCCTGGGTTGCTGATAGTCTCACAATATTACTGAGGCTGTCCTCAAACCTGGAATCCTCCTGTCTCAGCCTCCCAAGTACTGGGATTACAGGCATGTGCCACCATGCCTGGCAACTAATCACCTCTTAAAGGCCCCACCTCTTAATTAACCAGTAAGTTTCAACACCTAAATTTTGATTGGAACACATTCAAACTTTCGCAAATTAGGGGAATGAAGGGAAGCTGGTGGAAACATAAGATAATAGAAAGTGTTAAGAACTGGGAAACTGGGAATGCATTGTTCCTCAATTTACCATGGTGTGACATCCCAGTAAATCCATCATAAGATAAAAGTATCGTGTGTCGGGAATGCATTTAATACAGCTAACCTCCCAAACCCCCTGACTTAGCAACACAGCACAGTGCAGCACCGAGCTTTGGTTGTTTCCCATCGTGACCCGCTAGTTGGCTGGGGCTGCAGCTCACTGCTGCAGAAGAGCATCACCAGCATGCCATTAGCCTGGGAAAAGATCAAAATTCAGGTTTCAAAATACAATTTCTACTGAATGCATATCACTTTCACACCATCATAAAGTTGAAAGTTGAACGAGGTAAGTTGGGGACCATCTTTATACACCTTATCTACAAATTATTTGCTTCTCAGCTTTAGCTGATTGTACTCATATGGAAATAAAATGATTCTCTTGCTAAATGTGTCTTTTTTTTTTTTTTAAGTGTAACATTTGCCTAGAAACTATGCAAGTCAAACAGAAGAACTATCAGTCAGATAACTCACAGTCTACCAGTCTGATTTCTAATCTAGAAAAGAGTGGCTTAATTTTGTTAAAGTAGCTTGTGAGGGCTTTGTTTATACGTTTTAATTAATAACCCTATTCTTGTTGACACCTCAAGTCGTAGTAACTGAGGATCAGCAGTGCTCAGAGCTCTGTCTGTACCACCTAAACTCTGGTTTCTCTGAACATGGTGTCCTATATCTATATACCTGAACTAAACTCCTTTTTCACTTTGCAAGCGTACTATTCTCTGGCTTTGTCCAGGTTCCTGACCCCCTTGGATGAAGAAAGTAATTATTTCTTCTAGGATCCTTATATTTTATACAATTATATACTAACCTTTGAAACATGTCTCCTATTTTTATGATATGGACATCGCAAAGCCCTACCTCTATCACGCTGATCTGCTTATCTTTATATGTCTTCCTCATTTGAAGCTATGATTAGCCAGTTGTCATGATAGAAAGCCAGCAATATCGAGGTTGGTGGCACACACCTGTAATCCCAGTAGTTGGAAGGCTGACACAGAAGGATCTCAGGTTCAAGGATAGCCTCAGCAAGTAGTGAGACTCTCATCAACCTAGGGAGACCCTGTTTCAAAATTAGAAAAAAAAAAAAAAAAAATAGGGCTGGGAGTGTAGTTCAGAAGTAGGATGCCCCTGAATTCAATCCCCAACATCACACCATCACACCAAAAAAAAAAAAAGCCTGCAATTCCAATACTTGGGAGGCAGGAGGATCCCAGGTTTGAGGCCAGCCTCAGCAAATTAGCTAGACCCTTAGCAATTTAGTGAGAACCTGTTTCAAAATAAAAAAGGGCTGGAGGTATAATTCAGAAGTAGAGTTCAACCCCCAGTACAAAAAAAAAAAAGATAGCCTGACTAAGCCAAGCATGGTGGCACATACCTACAATCCCAACAACTCTGGAGGCTGAAGCAGGAAGATCCAGAGTAAAGTTCAAGGCCAGCCTTGGCAACTTAGTAAGGTCTTATCTCAAAATAAAAAGTAAGGTAAAATAGGTCTGGGGATGTGGCTCAGTAGTAATATGCCTTTGAGTTCAATCCCTAGTAACTAACACACACACACATACACACACACACACAGAGGCAAGATGAATTTGCCTGATTAGTTTTTTGACTTTTGCTCTAATATTTCAATTTCTGCTCTTTTTTGGGGGGGGGGGGGGGATACCAGAGATTGAAACCAGGGGCATTCTACTTCTGAATTACACACATACACACACACACACACACACACACACACACACACTTTTTTTTTATTTTGAAAAAGTGTCTTTTGCCGGGCATGGTGGTACATGCTTGTAATCCTAGTACTTGGGAGGCTAAGACAGGAGGGTCACAGGTTTATGGCCAGCCTCAACTACTTAGTGAGGCCTTCCACAACTTAGTGAGACCCTATTTCAAAGTAAAGAATAAAAATAGGGCTGGGGGTGTAGCTCAGAGGTAGAATGTCCTTGGGTTCAATCCCCAGTACTCAAAAAAAAACATATCTTGCTAAATTACCATGCCATGGGATCTTCCTGTCTCAGCCTCCCAAGTAGTGGGATTATAGGCATGTACCACTGCGCCCAGCATTTATTTTTACCTTTATTATTATTATTATTATTATTATTATTATTATTATTATTATTTTGTGTATGTGGTACTGGGAATTGAACCCCGAGGCATTCTACCTCCGAGCTACACACCCAGACCGATTTTATTTCTTATTTGGAAACAGGGTCTCACTAGGTTACTGAAAGCCTCACTAAATTGCTGAGGCTGTCCTCAAAACTGTGATCCTTCTATCTCAGCCTCCCATGTACTAGGATTACAAGTGTGAGCCACTACATCCAGCTTGATTGCTACTTTTATACCGTGTGGAAAGATAGCTGAATACTCATGCCACGTTGCACGTTGCTCCCACTGCTACAGCCACAGTAGCTTTCTCTCTGTCCCTTGGACATGCCTCTTCATGCCTCAGACTATTTCATTTGCCTGGACGGTTTCCTCCCTCTAAAATTCACACAACACAGGATAACTTCCTCTAACTCTTTTCCAAAGGTGTAGAATAGCTCTAGGTACAAAAAGTCAACAGACCAACATTGCAAATACCCCCGCCATCCACACCTAACCTATTGAAAGGACTACTGGAATTAACAATAGGAAAAGAAACAGATTTTAAGCAAAAAAAGCATTACACAGCCGGGCGTGGTGGCGCACGCTTGTAATCCCAGCATTCAGGAGGCTGAGACCAGAGGATCCGGGTTCGCGGACAGTCTCAGCTACCTAGTGAAGCATTCCGCAACTTAGTGAGACCCGGTTTCAAAATAAAGAGTAAAAAATAGGGCTGGGGGTGTAGCTCGAAGGTAGAACGCCTCTGAGTTCAATCCCCAGTACCGCAAAAAAAAAAAAAAAAAGCATTACACAAATATTCCTAGTAAGTTTGATATTCGTGTATACGTACATGACAAGGAAGACACTGAACCATAGATTAATTATTGACATTTCCATCATTCACCAACACTGAGCTCTGATAATAACTATGTAATTCTTTTCCATCACGCTAATTATGATCATTATTAAATTTAAGACATAAAGCTGGATGTGGTGATGCACTCCTGTAATCCCAGTACTTGGCAGGCCGAGACAGGAGGATTGCAGATTTGAGGACAGCCTCAGCAACTTAGCAAGATTTTGTTTCAAAATAAAAAATAAAAAGGGGTGTAGCTTGGAGGTAGAATGTGTCTGGGTTAGATCCCCAGTATCACACACACACAAAAAGATTACGACATGAAAAAAAAAGGAACTTATTCCAGGTTACAGGTTAAAAAAACTACTATATAATATACAGGAGTATGACATAAAATAACTCTGGCTCTTTTTTAAAAAACTACTATATAATAATAAGGAGTATGACATAAAGAAAATAACTCTGGCTGGGTGTGGTGGCGCATGCTTGTAATCCCAGTACTTGGGAGGCTGAGATGGAAGGATAGCAGGTTTACGGCTACCCTCAACTATTTAGTGAGGTCCTCCACAGCTTAGTGAGACACTGTTTCAAAATAAAGAATAGAAAATAGGGTTAGGGGGTGTAGCTCAGAGGCAGAATGCCAGTGGGTTCAATCCCCAGTACCGCAAAAAAAAAAAAAAAAAATTGCTGGGTGTGGTGGTGCATGCCTGTAATCCCAGTACTTGAGAGGCTGAGACAGGAGGATCACAGGTTCAAGAACAACCTCAGCAAGTAGTGAGACTCTGTCAACCTAGCGAGATCCTGTTTCAAAACAAAAAATAGTTAAAAATAGGGTTGGGGGTGTAGCTCAGAGGTAGAATGCCTCTGGGTTGAATCCCAGTACCACAAAAATAAAATAAAATAAAAAACAATTTTTAAGAGATTGAAGTACAAGAAAGAAAGTAGCCATATAGTATCCAAATATACATATATTTATACACATATAAAAATATATATATGTGTGTGTGTGTATATATATATATATATATAATTTTTTTTTTTTTTTTTTGCGGTACTGGAGATTGAACCCAGGGGCATTCTACCTCTGAGCTACACTCTCAGCCCTATTTTTATTCTTTATTTTGAAACAGGGACTCACTAAGTTGCGGAGGGCCTCACTAAATAGCTGAGGCTGACTGCGAACCCGCATCCTCTGGTCTCAGCCTCCCAAGTACTGGGATTACAAGCATGCCCCACCACGCCCAGCCAAAAATAATTTTTTAAATAAATAAAGGGTGAGTTGTGGGAACACTGGGAGAAAATTGTCTATTAAATTCAACTACCAGCCGGGCGTGGTGGCGCACGCTTGTAATCCCATCATTCGGGAGGCTGAGACTGGAGGATCCGGGTTCGTGGCCAGCCTCAGCTACTTAGTGAGGCACTCTGCAACTTAGTGAGACTCGGTTTCAAAATAAAGAATAAAAAATAGGGCTGGGGGTGTAGCTCGGAGGTAGAATGCCCCTGAGTTCAATCCCCAGTACCGCAAAAAAAAAAAAAAAAAAAAAAAAAAAATTCAACTACCACTGTCAATAATTCACCTGGATATCTAAAAAGTAGCCCATTTTTACAGTATTTCCAGATTTCTCCTCTTCTCAGACATTATTAAATTATAGAGGCCCCTCAAATGTGAATCAACTCAGAGGCCTAGTTCTGCCTCACATTATTCTTTGTCCTGGCTAATCTCAAACTGCCCATAACTTGAGTAAATGCTTCTTACATTAATGGCTCCCTGGTTCATACCTCCAAACCTGCCTGCCTCTCTTGTGTTTGCAAGCTACCTGCCCAGCAGCTTCTACAAGTGTCAACACTCCAAACTCAATTTGTCTACGCCGACTGCTAGTTTCCTGCCAGGTATCTGTCTTCCTTCTTCTCTGCTACCTGAACCTTACTCCACTAAGGTAGCGAAGTGCCTAGCTAGGGGCCAGTGGGTTGCCTGCCTCCCTGGCACCCAGGTGTGGCCCTGAGCAGGCAAGGGGAAGGCTTTGGGTGAGACTTTCTCCTGGTGGGCGAGGGTTCGCTTTTTCATTCTTCTACCTTCCTCAAACTCTGAGAAGTCGGGAAAGAGGCAGGAACTAACAATAAGATTTCAGGCTGTATTTTTCTTACTCAACATTTTAGGTAATTCGGGTCAATTGAATTTTGACCTCTTAGCTAGTAGTATCATTTTACCAAAAATACAGCCTAACCAGTTGTTCAACCACAATCTTTCCAGTTTGAATATGTACTTAAGCTCAGAGAAGGAGAGGAAAACTTAAGTTGAAAGTTATGGGTGAGGGGTTGGCCCCTGCTGGAAGGCTTTGTTGGCGAGCCAGCAACAAGCAGGAAGAAGGTAGAAAAAGCGAAGGAACACAAGAAGAGTAAGTGGAAACCACCACTAAGTGTCTTGGTATAATTTTACTCCTAGAATTTGAGGTGGGGAGGCATCAGGGATTGAACCCAGGGGCATTCTACCTCTGAGTTATACCATCAGCCCTTTTTATTTTTATTTTGAAACAGAGTCTAAGTTGCTGAGGCTGACCTTGAACCTGTGAATCTCTTGTCTCAGCCTGCCAAGTACTGGGATTACAGGCATGCACCACCATCCCTGGCTGATCAGGACTTTTTAGAAGATTCAGTTAAACGTGTTGTATTCAGAAAATATACATTCCCAAAAGATGCTGTGTTTCTTAGGATTCTGGTCAACACTAGTGATTTTATCTCATAGGAAAGAACAGACCCAGAGTCTTTCTAGGAAATGGAGTGAGGATAGGCGAGGAGAGAGACAGACAGGCCTGTATTAAGTAGCTTGAACTTCTAGAGACATTTTATAATTCAGTTGCCCAGAGAAGGTGTGGATGAACTGAACATTATAAAGCAGACCTAACAGATTTGAAATGAGGGAGGCGGAGGTCGGCCCATAGTTAGAAGAGTGCATTTTTGTGCAAATATGTTGCACATGCCAGTATAGACAAGAAATTATAAAACTATAACAAGATTTTTTTCTTTCTTTTTTTTTTTTTTTTTTTTTTGAGACAGGATTTTTTTTTTTTTTGCCCAGGCTGACCTAGAACACGTGATCTTCCTGCCTTAGAATCCTGAGTAGCTCAGATTACAGGCATGGGCCACTAAACCTGGCTCATTTTGTGATTTTAACTTTGTTGATTCTACTTGGAAAAGCTTGTCTGTATAATTATGTACGTGCTATAAAGTAACAATAGTGTGATATTCTAGTCCTTTATTTTACCTCAGATTCAAGAGCTGGTTCTTCTTGATTCCCTCAGATTAATGATTACTTCTATTAAAAAATAAATATTCCTATACCACTAGTGTGAAATAGATACATAATTAAAATAACTAAACTAAAGAACCATCAAAAAATTACTACTTTTTAAAATTAACTTTAAAATCTAATCCAAGTTATGATTGTCTCTTTACACTATAATTCCTATTCATAGGATATTCATCCTGGACTTTCCTCTATTTAATACCTACATTTGATTTTTCAATAGTTGGAAAAATTATAGACTAATGTCACTGGGTGTTTCTATCTGTTAAGACAGAAAAAGGAAGTGAAAATCAGGTACTAGGAACCCCTGGAAGCAAGACATAACACCTGAGGTCAAGGTTTGTCAAATCCAAACTTGACAAAATAGATCAACAGGTCCAAGTGCAAAATAAAGAAGGTCAGCTTTCTACTTGTAAAATTCTAAACTCAAACGGGGTTTCCCTTAAGTCTTAATCTTGTCACCTGAGCTTACAAATGCCCCCAATGCCTTGTCCTAGGTCACACATGGTAGTAGTGTGGATGCTGGTCTCTTCATCTTCTTTACAGTGAATTGCCAGCACATAGGCATGGATATTCGAACACATGGTTCCTCTAAATGTTGTTTGAACTTCACTTGACCAAGTGAAGTGCTTCAATGGTTATCCTAGGAAAAGAAGCCTGAAATAATGCAGTAGTAATAGAAAGTACAGATATACAATCATAATCATAGTACGGGATGCTTATAAATAAATAAATGAATTCAGAGATTAAATGCCATTTCTACTGCTCCAGGTAGTGACATTAAACACAAATACATTAGTGGGGGATTATTATTATTACTTGCAAATTATCTTTATCTTTATTTCTACCAGTAGATATTTAATGTCTGGCAAGTTATGACAATTGAAAGAATGAGTCATATTTACATCAATTTACATTGACTGCCATACCCTTGCCCCAATAATCTCTTATATTTATAAAGATGTTTAATTTTTTATTTTTGTGAATCAATAATGCTATTATTCCTACTGTTTTCTTTATTCCTTGGCATATTACCACTTACGCTAGAAGTGCTTTTCTTACTTTTGTTTTGTTTGTTTTTTTAATACTGAGAATTGAACCCAAGAGCATTCTACCTCTAAGCTGCACCATCAGGCCTTTTTTATTTTTTACTTTGAAACAGAGTCTTGCTAAGTTGTTGAAGGTCTCACTAAGTTGCTGATGCTGGCCTCAAACCTGTGATCCTCCTGTCTCAGCCTCCCAAGTACTGGGATTCATGTCTGTGCCACCATGCCCAGTTTCTTACTATATATTTATATGTTCCCTTCTTCAGTTTATCTTCAAGTAGTTATTTTTCTTTTTCTTATTTTCCACATATATGAAGAATTTAGTCAGTAAGACTTATTAGGCACCCACATGTTGCCGGGCAGTTGGCTGAGTGCTAGGAATATAGCAAGAGACAAGGCAGACGCGATCCCTGTCCTCAGGGAGCTAATGCTGATCACATCCTCTGTTTCCAAATAATCTTTCCCTTGGTGCTCTTTTGTTCAAGACTATGATTACATTTCTTACTGATTTATTCATACAACAAATAGTTTTGGACATGTTTATTGTGCCTACTAGTACTGTGTGATAATGTAGTTGACAATATAATTGAGAAGATAGAAATCAACAGATGAATTATAGCACTCTGGGTTTAAATAATGCAATGGTGGCATGAACCCCATGCAGTGAAAATACAAAAGGCAGATCAACTTTAGCTGTTAAGAAAACCATCTAAGTGGAGATACTTGAGCTGAATTTGTTTTTTCTTTTTTTGTTTTTTGGGGTTTTTTTTGAGGTACTAGGGATGGAACCCAGGGGAATTCTACCTCCAAGCTACAACCCCAGCCCTATTTTTTATTCTTTATTTTGAAACAGGGTTTCACTAAGTTGTAGAGGACCTCATTAAGTAGCTGAGGCTGGCCACAAACCCAGATCCTCTGGTTTCAGCCTCCCAAGTACTGGCTCTTGAGCTGAATATTTAAAGATTAATAGGCAAAGAAGATGGAGAAGGGAGCCGGGCGTGGTGGCGCACGCTTGTAATCCCAGCATTCGGGAGGCTGAGACCTGAGGATCCGGGTTCGCGGCCAGCCTCAGCTACCTAGTGAGGCCCTCTGCAACTTAGTGAGACCCGGTTTCCAAATAAAGAATAAAAAATAGGGCTGGGGGTATAGCTCGGAGGTAGAATGCCCGAGTTCAATCTCTAGTACTGCAAAAAAAAAGGGGGATGAGAGTGTTGCTTGGAAGTAGAATGCCTCCGGGTTCAATCTCCAGTACAAAAAAA
>PVLC010024782.1:0-24285 GCA_004027655.1 Graphiurus murinus | reverse complement strand
TGTACTGTCTTCCTCGGGACTTCATAGAAAAGCTCCAATGCAGGCAATTGTTTTATAAGAATACTGCAGCTTCTACCTTCCCACCTGGAGGGCAAGAAACTCTCATGATCACAACGTGCATTAGCTATAATGTTATTATCCTAGGGATAAGATCATCATCATCATTGCTTCTTTGCGAGGACTTGACTATGCTGCCTTCACTAGGTACAATGATAAGCACATAACATACAGCATACTAGTTAATACATCCTTCTCAGATCCCAACTGGGAAAGACAGTTTGACTCCAGATCGAGCACCTGAAACCACTTGGATGTTAGCAGCATTGGACTTCTCTTTCATGCACAACACCTCCACTCTCATTTATTGCTTTTCTGTTTTTCCTAAAGCCTGCTCTTCCTTTGATTCCCACTTCCTGCATCTGTTGCCGTCTTCTTGGGCTCTGAGAAGACAGGCCAGTTTTGTTTTTCCTCCTTTATTCACATAGGAACTTCTTTTTGCAGCTCCGGTGTCACTGTTGGCTCCCTTCCTCATTGCAGTGTTCTTTATCCTTCTATTTTAACTAGTCTTATGACATCCTCTACAGTGACAACTAGCAGCTGGAAAAGCACTCTAAAAATTGTAAGATACTAGAAGAATTTTAGTTATTAGCAACTAATCAAAATGGCATTATTGTGAGAAGCAATATAGTGTGTAATAAAATGAGCATATGTATTGCTGCCAGCCTGAACTAACATTTAATTTTGTTTATTTTGGTGTGACTAGTATTGGAGATAAAACTCAAAGAAGTTCTACCACTGAGTTATACTCACAGCCCTTTTTACTTGCTTTTTTTTTTTCTTTTTTTTTTCGGTACTGGGGATTGAACTCAGGGACATTCTACCTCCAAGCTACACCCCCAGCCCTATTTTTTATTGTTTGTTTTAAAACAGGGTCTCACTAAGTTGTGGAGTGCCTCACTAGATAGCTGAGGCTGGCCGCGAACCTGGATCCTCCGGTCTCAGTCTCCCAAATGCTGGGATTACAAGCGTGCGCCACCACATCCAGCTACTTGCTATTTTGAAACAGGTTCTTGCTTAGTTGCTGAGGCTGATCTTAAACCTGCGACCTTCCTGTCTCAACCTCCTTAGTACTTGGATTAGAGATGTGTGCTACCTCTCCCAGTTCTTGAACTAATTTTAAATTCTGATATCACTACTTCCTGGAAGCTTATATGAATGTTTGTGTGACCCAAACTTTCTGATCCAATAAGCCAATTTTCTTGTGTCCAAAATGAAGATAACAATGATTACTTCACTACATGGTTGTATTTGATTAGAAATAAGATGTCAGTAATAATCCATGTTTACTGCAGCTAAGGGTCTGGCACTGTATTGCTGAATTATGCCCCATTATAATTCATATATTGAAGCTTTAACCCCCAAAGTGACTACATTTGAAGACAGGGCCTTTATAAGGTAATTAAGGGTTAATGAGATCATCAAGGCAAAACCCTGATCTGATAGAATTAGTGTCCTTATAATAAGAGACACCAGCAAGCTCTCTTGCATGAGTTCAAGCTCCCTCTCCTCTCCTCTCTGTCTCTGTCTCTCTCCCCTCTTCACTCCTTCCCTTCCATGCACACAGGAAGAACACAGCTAGAAGACTGCTGTTTGCAACCCACAAAACAAAAACAAAAACAAAAAAACCCTGGCCAGAAACTGAATGCACCAGAATTAATTATCTTGGACTCTCCAGTCTCTAGATAAGAAAAAAGTTTCTGTTGTTGAAGTCACCCAGTTTATGGTATTTTATTATGGCAGCTTGAGCAGATTAATACAAAACCTAAATATGTTACTTTATATAGGGATATGAGATTGACCTTCATCACCTTTGTTTGTAGAAGAGAAAATTGAACCTTAGAGAAATTATGGAAAATGTTTAAGTTCCCATAAAGTGGCACACCTGGGACTCAACCTGAGTATTGTCCAACTCCAAATGAGGCTCTTACTCACTATGCCACTTTGCATCCTATATCTAATAAAATGTTCAGTGTCCTGTATATTTTTTCCCCTATAATATTTGGCCCACAGGTGTCTTCTGGCCTTTTACAAGAGATAGAGCTGGTGGCTTACTAATACCATCCCAAATCTTTCCATAAAAAATCCTTACCTCTTCTTGAGTTCCCTATACAAATGTCATGTATGTTGAAAGTATTCTTTGTGTTAGTAAGGAATTTTTTTCTAACATATTAATACTTTTAGAGATATTTATAAACAATAAAATTGCAAATGTATTTCTACAAATGTGTATAGAATTTTTCTAGGAAACATATGTCAAGAAATATTATGTACCTCTATTATCTTTTTGGCATAGTTTTTTTTTTCCAGCTATGATTTGATACTGTGAATAATAAATCTGCAAACTTGTGAATCAGAATGTAGTCTAACTGAATGTTGGATATAGCTCAGATTGGCAACTGCTCTTTGAAATGCATATTCCCATCAGATAACTGAGAGCAGCAGCACTTAATAAATATTCTGAAATAATATGTATATGTAATATACTCTTCTACCTCCGAGCTATACCCCCAGCCCTATTTTTTATTCTTTATTTTGAAACCGAGTCTCACTGAGTTGCGGAGGGCCTCACTAGGTAGCTGAGGCTGGCCGTGAACCCAGATCCTCCGGTCTTAGCCTCCCGAATGCTGGGATTACAAGCATGGGCCACCATGCCCGGCGGTAGAATACATTTATAATAATGATATTTCAATCAATATGATCTCAATAAAAAATAAACTAACATATTTTATCCTTTATGTAGATTTTTCCTTCCTTTTTTCCATTCTATTTTTTTTTTTTTTTTTTTTTTTGATATTAGAGATTGAACCCAAGGATGTTCTGCCTCTGGGCTACACTCCCAGCCCTATTTTACTTTTTATTTTGAAACAAGATCTTGCTAAGTTGCTGAAGGCCTAGCTAGATTGCTGAGGCTGGTCTCAAACTTGCAATCCTCCTGTTTCAGCTTCCCAAGAACTGGGATTACAGTTACAAGAACTACACCACCATGTTCAGCCATAAAATTTGAAGGTGATAGAAGTTGTTGAATTGAAGAACTGAATGTCATAAGAGGCTACCATTAATGATGGAACTTTCTTTCTTTCTTTTTTTTTTTGCGGTACTGGGGGTTGAACTCAGGGGCATTCTACCTCCTAGCTTTACCCCCAGCCCTATTTTTTTTTTTTTTTATTCTTTATTTTGAAACTGAGTCTCACTACGTTGCGGAGTGCCTCACTTCGGTAGCTGAGGCTGGCCGCGAACCCGGATCCTCCAGTCTCAGCCTCCAGAATGCTGGGATTACAAGCATGCGCCACCACACCCGGCTTGATGGAACTTTCTAAGATGGTGAAAAAGCTTTAGTAAATTTCCACATAAATAAAATACAGTAAAACCGCATGATAGAAAATATGGATGAATTTACTCTACTCTTTGCCCATCCCATCCCCCTTCTCAATAGAAGGGGACTAAAGTTCTTATTTTGATGAGAGTTGAAGACTATTTGCAAAAGGAAAGCCAGGTAGAAACACAACAGGAAATATTATCTAGGAAAAAACTGGACTATTCTACCAGGGCTATGGACCAATAATCAATGGATCAGGAGATTCCTTACATTCCTGCTGTTGTTCTGGAAGTTTCAACCAACCATAAAACCCTTAATTGCTCCCCCAAACTGCCTGAATGTAGCACCACACTGCACCTAGAACTGGACATATTTGGACTATAGATCTTGGATTTGAGCCATTGGAACCACCATTTCTCAAGTAGTTGTGCAGGTTTTACTCTGCTCCCTTCATTAATATATTATTCATAAATAAATTTGTGAAGTCATTAATATTTAAATCACCTGGCATTTGATATGCTACTGGAGTATTTTGAACTCTACTTACCAAATGACAGTGAAGTTATATATATAAAACTTTTTCTTGATTTATGTGTTAGTTTCATTATTAGAAAATTCAATGCATATTTAAAAATGCAAAATTTTGTGTACACCTATCAGTTGGAGCTAGGTTATAGGTTCAGATAATTTTTAAGAGGTTTATTTTCCATGTATTATCTGACAGTAATCTTAAACCTCCTGTAGGACCCAGAACAATTCTTTGTTGTGTGGGACTGTCTTCACACACTGTTGTATATGGATTATTCCTGGCTCTCATACACTAAATTCCAGGAGCTTTCTTCCCTTCCACTTTCTGTCCTTCATTCTACCCTCATTAATTAAAATACTCCCTAGAATATAGTATCTATCCCTTTGAGAACCAATAATGGAGGTTAAAAACATGGGCTTTGCAATTAAGAAAAGTTACAGATTCTAATTTTAACTTGCAATTTGGGCAGATTGTTCAAAATTAAGATTAGCTTGGAGTTCAAACCTATATTAAAGCCTTATAATGTCCTTGAAATATTTGAACCAAAAAGAGTCTCTTGTGCCTAGAGATTGAATTGTTATTTTCTTTTAGCAAATTTTATAACTATCTATTATGTCCTAGGGTCTTCAAAAGACATGGTAGGATCAGGGAGAATATATATCCTTGTTGATTGAAAGGAATAGGAATCATGAAAGACTTCAGGACAACAAGTTAAATTTAAATTTCAGAAAATAAGTAAATAATATTTTTAGTCTAAGTATGCTTCACACATTGAAGCATGTTTGAATTTTATGGGAATTCTCAGTACATGGAAATACTTACACTGAAAAATATTTGTTGTTTATCTGAAATTCAAATTACTTGGGTGTTCTGCCCCTTATCTGGCAAACTTATGTTAGTTACTGATGAGATCAGACCAAAATATTATTATTAATACTCTCCTTGTCCATGCTTAGTTGAAGTTATTTGAAATAATTTAATCATTAACATATACAAACATTTTAAAGCCTAATAATAAACCTTCATGAATAGGCCAGCTCACTGGGCACTTGACAGAAAACCTGGACTTGGAGTTCTAAAAAATGAAGTTATTTTAGAAAGGCATTGTTTTTTATAATAGAAACAGTATTTCTGAGTCTAGGGGTACAAGGCTAGGTTTCATGCTACCTCTGAAATAATAGGTAACATTCTATATCCATCTCTACACTTTTCTGGAAAAGGGATCATAGCATTTGCCAGATTCTTATTTTAAAAACTTATCAAGAATAGCTCAACTCAAGGCAGAGTTATAAACAACTCAGAGAATAAATCAAGAAGTTCCCATTCTCTTTTCCAAATACATATTTGACAACAATTTCACTTCTCTACCACAATTCTTTGTTTCAGAGAGAGACCACTTAAGTAAAATAACTCCTTGGAAGGACCAGATAACTACCTTGTCATTCCACACTACAGAAAATGTTAGCATGTCCACTATGACTAAAGCACTTTCTCTACAAATTTAATTTGCTTCTTTCTTTCTTTCTTTTTCTTTTCTTTTTTTTTTTTTTTGTGGTACTAGGTATGGAACCTGGGGGCATTCTACCTCTGAGCTACACCCCCAGTCCTATTTTTTATTCTTTATTTTGAAACAGGGAACAGGGTCTCACTAAGTTGCCGAGGGCCTCAATAAGCAGCTGAGGGTGGCCAGGAACCCGGATCCTCCAGTCTCAGCCTCCGAAATGCTGGGATTACAAGTGTGCACCACCATGCCTGGCTTAACTTGCTTATTTCTACATAAAATGAAATAAAATGGAAACATTACACAAGCTTGTAGATGTCTTTATTGTTCATGCATCATATTGTATATATCCTAAGCCTTTACAGCTTTGATTTCCAGTTTATTTTTCTTCTTGTTTTTCTAGGAGCAGTGTTGCTGTTGTGAGCAGCCTGTCAGGGTGATATTTTCTTGCACTGATTCACTCCTGGCTATCCTCTGAACATTCATGTCTCTGGCAAATGCACGTACGGAAATCCCATCCTCCAAGGTAAGGTGAACCTTTGGGAGATTATTAGGTCATGGAGATGGAGTCCTGATGAGTAAGATTCATGCCTTTATTAAAAAAAAAAACCCACACAATTCACAATAGCCAAATTATGAAATCAGGGTAGGTATCCATTAACCGATTAATGGATCACAAAATAGTGGTATCTCACAATGAAATTTTACTCAACTATAAAGAATGAAATGGAATTTTACTCAACTATAAAGAATGAAATGGAATAAAGAATAAAGAATAAAATTATGTCATTTACAGGAAAATGAAAGGAACTTGAGAATATCATGCTAAGTGAGATTAGCCAGTCCAGTAGGCAAATAGTTGCATGCTTTCTCTTATATGTGGAAGCTAGTGAGAAATTGGGAAATGAGACCTCAGAAAAAGGAGCAGAGACTCTAATGGAGCAATGGAGGGGGTTTGGAAGAGAGGAGGGTAGAGTAGAGTGGTAATGCAGGTAACAGTTTAAATAATGCTGTGTACGTATATGAAATGATCAATACCAATCTCAATGACATGTAAGGGGAAGGGGAGGGAAGGGTGGAATCCAGAGGGAAACACACACCAAATGTTGTGTGCATATATATTCCTATCACTCTATACCTCAGTATAATGAAAAGTGATAATGCACTAATAAAAGTATAAAAAATGAAAACTAAATTTTGTTTTAAAAAGGTCAGAGAAAGATTTATCTCCCCTTCCATTATGCGAGCACACTACACAAAGGGCCTGTCTGTAAACTAGAAAGCAGTCCTTCACCACATACCAAGTCTTCCAGTGCCTTGATCTTGGATTTCTCAGACTCAAAAACTGTGAGAAATGAATTTCTGTTGGCAAAAGCTACCTTGTCTGTTATCTTGTTATATAGCCATTCAAACACTTTAACACTCCGATATATTCCAATAATGTAAATATACTCTAGCCAAAATCCTATTATTCTAGACACATTTTATTAATTTCACTCATCTGAAAAAGGAAGTTATTTTGCTCATTCTGAAGTACTGTATCAACTTAAAGTGTTGAACCTATAAGGCAGGAATAAAGTCAGCTGTGTAATAATAATGACAATAATAATAAGAGCCAAACTTCCTTAAGTACTAAAAACATGCAAATCACTATATTATCTCATTTAATCTTCAGACACCTCTGTAGCATCATCATTATTATAATTCCCAATGGAAAAACACAATAAAGTAGATTGATCATACCCAGATGATGTTCTTTGAGTAGGACAAAAAATTAAGTAAACTTCTGAAATATCTGCTCTAGAGGCAGGAGTGGAAGTGACTGAGAGAGGCAAAGATCTGTCATATTTTGCTCTGAATACAATAACACTTGTCCATTCTTAATAAAGACATCTAATTAAGGGGATGTATTTGGAGACCAGTATTTATTTTACAGATAAGTATACAGAATTTACCTTCTCTCTTCTTTCTTTCTCTCTCCCTATGTGTATATCATAAACATTTTATATATCACATATATTACATATACACACATAGATATCCAGAAAGACAGGAAGGCACTATTAATTTCACCTTATTTCCAAGACAGATACTAAAATTTTAAAAAGCACCATAAATGAAAATGAGGACTAGAAACATACACAGTTCACAACATCTGAAAACAAAATTAAATTCCTTTTACTTATATGCAGCAGGAAAACCTTTACTTTGTTTCAATCATCTGAATTGAGTTTTGAAGGTCTGAAATTAGTTCATATATAAAAACATTCTTCGGTGAATAGGTAAATTCTTCAAGCTCTGCTGGCAGTTGCAAGCTCTGAGAAAAAATCGTTCTCTTCTGGAAACATTTATTTGGTGTTTGTATGTTCTTTTTTTTCTCAATCTGTAAAATGTGCTTATTATTTCTCTATAACATAAAAAACAGTCCACTGCATATTTACCAGGTGCCTACCTGGCCCTGCCTTCATCACAATTGTCATCTTATTCTGATAACCATAAGAAGAGCAGTTTTTGCATAGTCCTTATATCTTACATGTGTTTCATTGTCATTCATTGGTGATTACTAGAAAGAATGAATAGAATCACTTTTTTTTTCTTTTTTGTGGTACTAGTAATTGAACCCAACAGCATTCTACCTCCAAGCTACACTATAGCCCTATTTTATTTTTTATTTTGAAACAGTTTCACTAAGTTGCTGAGGCTGGTCTCAAACCTACAATCCTCTTGTCTCAGCCTCCCAAGCACTTGGGATCACAGGGGTGCACCACCATGCCCAAGCTAGAATCACTCTGAATAGAGTTCTGGAGTTTATTTGGAATGGGGAAAGTGGTATCTTAGAGAATTCACTGAACCTTCTTTGACTGTTTTTCCACTTTCATGATATATGGTGATCTAGAGAATCAGTTAATCTGTATGAACTAAAAGACATCAGTGTTCATTAGAGGCGAAATGGTAATCAGACATTGATAGATAGCTCTGAAAGAGAGAAAATATTTATTAAATACTGACTATATGCCAAATACTTTACGTATATTTTCTTACTTAGTCCCCATACTAGCAAGGATTTATTCCACATCCTTTCTTTTCTTTTCTTTCTTTCTTCTTCTTATTTTTTTCCCAGATGAACAAACTGAAGCTAAGAAAGTTTAAGCAATTTTTGAAGCTCATATTGTTAATGAGATTGAATCCGGACCCATGAGGTAATCTAGCTCCAAAATCTCTACTTACAGTTATCTATTAGTTAGTATATATCAGAAAGACATTTCCATTACATAAGCAAGGAATAATGCTCTCTCCCTTCCACTGGTGATTTCTCAGTCTTCTTGTAAAATTACAAATTCAGATTAGCTTCAAAGACAATGAGTGATGTAGAACGTTCAGGAAAAAACAAGTACTGCCTGATATTAGTTGAGGTTCACGAGCTGTGACAGTCAACACAATACAGTCTGAAAGGCATTAGCTTGCTGGAATGTACGTATCTGCTCCCTGGCACCCAGCCATGCTATATGTTTTTCATTCTGCTCACCTCATTGCAGATGGGCTTGTTTTTATTAGGGAAGATGTGTGAGTGTGTACTCCATAACAGGGAAATGGAACTGGCAGCTGTCTAGGAGATTACAGAAGTTCATATGTGGTTTGTGCTTGTGTCCACAGATACATAGAACCCAATGAAAAGACATCAAGACAATGCACACTGCTCAAGAGGAATCTGCCAGTTAATTGTATCACCTCTTGCCAGTAAGTAGGAGGCCAATTGAGGTTTTGCTGCATTGAGTTAGAATGCTGATGGAATGACTCATACAAGAAAACCAGCCAGGGTCTCAACACCTTTCAAATGCATGGGTTGACAGTGCTTATTTTAATACTGACTTTCTGGCAGAAGTATGGTTTTAAGAGGACAAGCAAAAGAAAAAAAAATTCAGACAATGAAATCAGCATAAAAATTAAACTTGCCTCAGATATTTTGGATAAATTTAAGTTAATCAAGGTAAAGAACCCCCCAGGTGATACATCATCTTTTATATGTACAGGTGGACTTTTGAGATCTGTGTGAGTGTAGTGTATGTTGATGCATATGAACAAATGCTTTAAGGGAGGTGAGAAATAAACCTTCTACTGATCAAATCCGGGTGGTTATGGCATAAATATTATAAAACTGAGGCTAATCTGACGGATATTTCACTAAAATGAGTAAGAGAACATTTCACACCAACATTCAACACAGACATAACTCCCTGCAACATAGATCCCATTTGCAGATTCAACTTGGGCACAGTCTAAAGGAATTTAGTTGCAAGAATTAAAAAAAAAATCATTGAATCATAAATTTATCTGCCTTCGGAGCAGGTTCCATGGCCTCATGATGAAAATGGCAGTGCTGCTGCTGTAAAACTCTGTATTTGAGGATGATATAACTGTTGAGAATATTTTCCATACTACAAACACATTTGGCTTAAATTTCAAACCATACCTATTACTTTACACACCCTTGAGTGCTCAGGCTTAGACAACATTCTTTGTATCACCTTCATGATCCCACTGCACACTAGGCTCCACCTTAACTCCATGACATCTGACCCAGACCCATGGGGGAAAGGCCAGGGCTGTTGCTCTTCCAATGCCAAGAGGCTCCCCAGAGTAGAGCAGCCTGCGATCCCTGCTGGGCCCCTACCACCCCCGGCCAACTCTGTCTAACCCATCTACTATACTGGCTGCCAAAAGGAGAGTTCCAATATGAAAATCTAACCATGAAACCTTGGCTTACATCCCTCCAAATGCCTACAGAGTAAACTATAAACTTTTTTACTTGGCATTCAAAGAACTTCAAGTTTTGGCCACCGCCTAAATGTCAAGTCTTGTCTGTCATTTCCTGCCTTGCTCTTTGCAAGCCAGCAATATTGAACTACTTAGAGTTCTCCGAACACACCAGTCTCTCTGCTGGCGCCCTGCCTTGCACATGCTCTGCCTGGAACTGCCTCCCCTGCTTGTGTGCCTGACAAACTGTTCATTCTTCAAATCTCCAATCCACTGCTACCTCTTCTGAAAAGTCTTTAACTCCCCAAGCAGTCTGCTATGCTCCTTTTCTGGTGATCTCACTTGAGTTTGTACATATACCCTTTAAAAGGATCATCCTATTATTTGATTGCTTCTCTCTCTCCCTCTCTCTCTCTCTTTCTCTCTCTCTCTCTCTCTCTCTCTCTCTCTCTCTCTCTCTCTCTCTCTCTCTCTCTCTCTCTCGGCAGACATAACTCCCTGTTCCATTTTTGAACCTCAGGATCTTGGCTAGTGCCTGGCACAGGATAAGGCTCAATACATGTAATTGAATGAATAAGTGAGTGAGTGAGTGGATGTGACATGAAGAATCTCTCCCACGAGCAAAAGACGGTTCATAAAGTGGAAACAACTCGAATTTTAAGGACCTGATTTTGTACACAAGGCAATTTTCCAGTGGTCTAGTTGGGCAAATCACTTGTGCTCTGCTCAGCCAGCAGCCTAACCAACCAGAAAGAACATTTTATGAATGTCTGAAAGACATTAACTACTAAGTAGCCATCTAAGTAGTTAAGTTAGCATCTTAACTGCTAAGCAGCCATTTCTTCTTGGTGGAGGTATCCAGAGATACCATCCACTATAGGAGTTTGTCCAGAGTTAACTACTACTGATCAACTCATAAGTGCCCACCCTCCAAGTGACCACCATTCTCCATTTCCTTGGTAATGAAAGACAGGCAGTGTAGCATAGTGGTTATAAGTATAGAGACAGGAGCTGTGCATGGTCGCACCACCTGTAATCCCAGTACTTGGGAGGCTGACACAGGATCTGAAACCAGATTCAGAAATTTAGTGAAGCCCTCAGCAACTTAGTGAGACCCTGTTTCAAAATAAAAAATAAAATAGGCCTGGAGTTATAGCTCAGAGGTAGACTGCTGCTGGACCCAATCCCCAGTACCTATGTGTGTGTGTGTATATATATATATATATATTTTTTTTTTTTCCAAGGATCAGCAGCCTTAGACTAAATCCTGATTCTACCACATGCTCTTTACTTCAAGTCCTCACATCTGTACAATAGAGATGCTAAGAGTAACTTCCTCAGAGTGTTGCTGTAGAGATTAAATGAACTGTGTATATAATAAGAGCTTAGGATAGTGATAGTCATATGATGAACTGTAAATAACCAGGATTATGAGTATTATGTTTTGTAAAAAATTCACGCTGTTTCTCTTGATCTTCAAATAAAATGCATAGTAGTAGCACTGCTCTGCATTGTCACGGAGCCCTTAAATATGTTCAGTCTCCCCAAACAGCACCAGCAGCAAATGACAATGAGTCACAGAGGTCTACAGTCATGTTAACAATTCTTTGGGGTTTTCTTTGTTTTTGTTTTTGTTTTTCAATAACCCACTACTCTGATCTGAGTTATACCTGGCCTCAAAGTCTTAGTTCTTCAGCCAAAGCTAGATCTGGCCACTGAACCCTTGGGAATGGTGTTTGTATTATGTCTTCTTTGAAAACTTTGTTTACCTGCTCTGCTGTGGCTTGCCCTTTGGCTCCCCAGTCCTGTGTTACCTCAGGTAAAATTCTCAAGAGTAGCTGGACATGGTAGTACATACCCGTAATTGGAGTACTTGGGAGGCTGAGACAGGAGGACTACAGGTTCAAGCCCAGACTCAGCAATTTAGTGAGACTCTCAGCAACTTAGCAAGACCTTGTTTCAAAATAAAAAATAAAATTGGAATAAAATAGAACTGGAGGTGTAGTTCAAAGTTAGAATGCTCCTGGTTCAATCCCCAATACCAAAAACAACCCAAAAATAGAAGGAAAAAAAAAACAAAAACCCTCACAACAGTGGTTCCTAAGAACTCAGCCAAAACAGTCCCACTATTACTAACCTGGCTATCCCCACAAAATGAGAGAGTGTTGTAGGAAAGGGGAGGGAGGTTACCTGGCTGCTGAGATAGGGACTGACTCATAAAAGATAACTTTGAAACACCCTGTAGGTATTAAGTTAAAATGGTTGGTTCCCTGGTGTCTCCCAGGGTTAGACTTTGTGATCCTTAGTCTAGATTGTCAACGTGACTGGATCATGAGACACCTAAAATGATAAAATGATGTGGCTTTGGGTGTGTTGATGAGATGATTGGTTTATGTAATGGAGATTGAAGGGATGTCCTGGATAAAAGAAGGAGAAAGCCACGTGAAGGTGTGTGTGGTCCTTCCTGAAGGAAGAGTGTCTGCTCTCATCTGAGATATCAGCCTTCAGCTCTTCAAACTGGATCTTCACCATCCTTTCTCCAGAGAGTTGTCTGGCCTCCCATCTTGGACTGAGACCAAATGAGTGGTCATTCAATTCTGAGACTTCAGCTCTTGGACCTCTGGACCAGTTGCTGGTTCCTCTGGCTCTCCTCATGCAGTCGGCAACTTGGGACTACACTGCTTTGGACTGTAAGCCAATCTGATAAATCCTCTTTTATCATATATGTGTTCTGTGAGTTCTGTTACTCTAGTGAACCCTGACCAATATAGACTTTCTGGGCTTATCCTTACCAAGAGAGTAGTAAAAAGATAGAGAACATGGGCCTGAGAAAAAGTTCCAAGATGTCAGAAAGTTGAAGGATGGATGGCATCAATCCTGCAACAGCCTAAGCCTTCAGGCAGAAGTCAAGAGAAGTCCTGGTGGCCTAGTCCTGCTCACTAAGGGCCCAAGCCCTGTAGTTACAGTGAGAGTATGCATCACATTGACAACCATTCAGAACTACCTCGTGAAGCTGCAACAGTGGTAGTTCTCACCAAGATCCCAAGGGTTTTGAGTCTCAGCCAACACAGTTTTCAGACTTTGCCATTGTTTGAAAGTTTGGAGTTTTATTTGTTTGAACCATGGAGAAGTTTTCTCAGAAAACCATTTCACTTCCTGAGATTTTAAAAATCTCATGACTAGAAACAAACTTAAAGATATACTATTAAATGCAGGTCAAATTCTCTGTTGGCTGCTGCTGCTGTAATCTCAGTACTTGGGAGGCCAAGACAGGAGGACTGCAGGTTTGAGGCCAGGGCATAGTGACCTAGTGAGATCCTATTTCAAAATATAAAGTGCTGGAAGTGTAGCTCAGTGGTAGAATGTCCCTGGGTTCCACATACATACACATACACATACGCATACACATACACATACGCATAAGCATACACATACACATACACATACACATAAACATACACCAAAAAACGTCCAGGCTGCACTGTTTAATGTCATCTTTTGAGATTTCCATATATAAGCTCTCTGGCCCGATGTGGTTAGATATCCAATTAGCATTGTTGGGCCCTGTATAAAAGATACCCAAGAAAGAAGAACAGGGTAAGTTACAAGTCTGTAAATCCAATTATCCCTAAGATAGTCTATACCAATCTCATATTTAACACATTTACTCATTTTTAGAATTATGTATCTGCATCCCTAAAGTCATTTTCCTGCTTAAAATATTTTCTTTTCTCAGTGTCTTGAAAACTGACCTAAACTTGTTCCATTCTGAATTTGTCCATAAACTCCTGATATCTTGATAGGGGACCAGCCTTATGGCCATTTGATGAGAATTCTATCCATAATTCATAATACTCCATCCTACTATGTACTTAGGTTCAAATAATTTTCATACATTGGGATCCCTCTTGGCTGAATCCCAAATTCAGTCATAAAATCTAAATGCCTGGAAAAACTGAGTAGAAATGGGAACTATACTCCAGCAATAATATACATTTTGACTCTTATGTGCTGTTATATTTAATATAAATTGGCTTAATATGTATATGTCCATTCCACAATGAGTCAGATAAGTACAAAAAAGACTTCAGTTAGAATTTGAAAGCAAATTGGCTGAATATTGGATTGTACCTCATAATGAACAGGTAAAATGCAAAAGAGAGTTTTAGCTAAACGTTAACTAAAAATGAAAAGGTTTCAGAGGATTGTAACTAACCAATGGTCTTACTCAGTCCAAGGTTAAATTAGAAGTAGAGAATCAATAAACTTTTTGATTTCTTCAGGGAATATTTTCTCCAAAAGGATTCTTGGCTAAAGTAAAGATCCTAAATTTTTTTCCTAAGGCTGGTATCATTGCTAACTTTATAAAAACAGATTTGTCACATCCAAGTCTTGGGTTCTGAAAAGTAATATAATTTATTAAAAACAACAAAAAAAGATGACTGCTGCATAGATTCTTCATAAAAAGCTTTCTCTTGGACAGGTGGTGTGCATGGAAAATGGTAACACTTTCAAAAATTGTTCCATGTTATTAAATAAGGCTATATTGTTAATAACAAAGGCACATGGACTGTGTATTCTAAAAAGGTGCATTATTTTTTATTTTTATACATTTATTTGTACATTGTAGTTTCGTATCATAATGTAATTCACAGTGATAGTGGCATGCATGCACGCAGCACTTGGTGGGCTTTCCCCCAGCTCCCTCCCCTCTCCCCTCCTTCCCCATACAGGATATTGAGATTGGCATTGGTATTCTCACATAGGTACGTAATGTCAATGGAAATATTTCCTTCAGTAATTCTCCCTCTCTGCCCCTCACACTCCCCTACATCAACTTCCTCGCTTCACGGGGGGTTCCTCCTCCATTATCTAGAGTCCCTCTTATATTCCAATTACTCCCTAGTTTCCACATATGAGAGAAAACATATGACTCTTCACTTTCTGTGACTGGTTGGTCTCACTTAACATATGTTCTCCAGGTCCACCCATTTTCCTACAAATGGCATAATTTTATTGTTCTTTATTGCTAAGTAGAATTCCATTGTGCATATATCCCATAATTTTGTAATCCATTCATCTGCTGATGAACACTTAGGTTGGTTCCATAATTTGGTTATTATGAATTGTGCTGCTATAAACATGGATATGCATAAATTACTATAATTTCCTGATTTTAGTCCCTCTGGAAAGATACCCAGGAGTGGTATAGCTATATAATATGGTGGATCAGCCCCAATTTTCTGAAGAATCTCCACACTGATCTTCATAGTAGATGCTGTAATTTGCAATCCTACTAACAGTGTACAAGAGTTCCTATTTTCCCACATCCTTGCCATCATTTATTATTGTTTGACTTCTTGATGATTACCATTCTGATCGGGGTTAGATGGAATCTCGGTGTAGTTTTGATTTGCATCTCCCTGATTACTAATGATGAGCATTGTTTCACATATTTATTGGCCACTTACATTTCTTCTTTTGTAAAGTATGTATTTAGTTCGATTGCCCATTTCTTGGTTGTGTATTTGGTTTTTTTAGTGTTAAGTCTTTTAAGTACTTTGCATATTCTAGACATTAGTCCTCTATAAGACAAGTAGCTGGCAAAGATCTTCTCTCATTCTGCAGGTGCTCACCTTCTCTGTATGTAAAATTAAAATCCAAAGAGCATGGACAAATTCTCTGCCCAACTCAGTTGGAGTTAGAACCATTTTATTTTCCCAAATTAGGGTAGTGCCAAAACTGAAAATCCCTACCATAAAAGCAAACCATGGTAAAACTGAAGACAAAATATTTGGGGAAATCTGGTTTGACCAGCTTTCTGTGAGTACATTAAATTACTGTGAAAGCCTGAATTAAAACAAGGTCAAACACAGAAATCACAAGTACTTAGTGGGCTTCTTTAGTTGTTTGTCTTACATTTAGCTCAGAAAAACATTTCCCAAACTAATCTATTATTTCTCCTCTACCTTATTTTGTACAGCTCTGCTGTTCTTCCAGTTCCCCTGGTTCTGTTACAAGTGTGTTGCCAATTCAAATATTCCTGGTTCAGTTACAAGTGTATCGCCAAATCAAACATACATGGGCATTAAGCATACAGCAAAAGCAGCACTTACAAGTCAGTGAGAAAATACAGCTTATTCGACAAATGGTGTCTGAACATAACAAGCTATTTGGAGAAAAAAGTAAATAATGTGGGCTATTTACCCTGTTCCTTAAATTTACTTCCAAGGCTAAAAAGGAAACATGGATGATTTTTTTTTTTTTTATTACCACAGAATGGCGAAGGTCTTCACAAGAGAGAGAGCAAGAAAACTCAAAACTGTGTGTGTGTGTGTGTGTGTGTGTGTGTGTATGAATGTTTCATAATTAATAGGACAAAAACTGAAAAAAATCATATTCAGTACATTTAAAATAGTAAATTATTATTTTAGTTAATTGTTTTGCTATACAAAGAATTTTGAACTACGATCCACTAGGAAAAGAAATAGGTAAACAGCACACACACACACACACACACACACACACACACATGCACACCTTCTATAAGTAGATTTTAAATATATAAGCTCATTCGCAAGTATCTTTAAATTACATAAAATGTAAAAAAAAAAAAGATAGCAGGGTATGGTGGCACACACCTGTAATCTTAGAACTTGAGAAACTGAGATAGGAGGATTGCATGTTCCATAAAAGCCTCAGCAACTTTGTGAGACTCTTAGCAACCTAGTGAGACCCGGTTTCAAAATAAATAAATAAATAAATAAATAAATAAATAAATAAATAACTCAAAAAATTAAAATAAAGGGCTGAGGGTATAAATTGGAGGCATTATGCCCCTGGGTTTAGTTCCCAGTACCATTATTAATAATAAAAAATGAAAGTATAAAAAAGATAATGAATTTTATCAAATATTCTAATGAATGAGTGTGAGTACAAAGTTTTTTGGAAACTAGAGTCATCATGCTTTACATGCTACACAATTGAAGAGGGCACAATTCATATAGGACTCTGTGCTATACAGTATGGTGCCCTAGGGAAATCAGGCCTTCTAAAACACTTACTGCTAATAAAATTATAAATGAATATAGATTAATGTTTTGTATTCTCTAACCTTAGAATTAGCATTCCATCTTTAGAAATGATCTTACTGATAGCCTTTGTGAACTGCCTTGCAGGCTGTGCATGGGACCCTTCCTAATAGTTTATGGCGTGGTTTCTACCTCTCCAGAGTCATGGCAAGATTCTCAGCAGTGCAGGCACAGATCAGCAATGAGCGGCCAGGAAAACCCTCGTTAAAGTCAAATGCTGGGCCTTATTGATTCTGATAATAAAAGAAGAAATTTATTAGACTTAATCTTTCCCACATGCCTCTAAGATTTTGTCCAATGTCTTTTATTATTTTATATTTTCAAGATTTATGACACTTTATTCTGTGATCTTATTTCTTACCACTGTTTTGTTCTTGCATATTTAAATGGATTCAGTCCTTACCTCTTGTCTTTTCATATTTTCTCCACTTGGTTTGTCTATTTATTTATTTATTTATTTATTTATTTATTTATTTATTTATTTATTTTAGTACTGGAGATTGAACCTAGAGGCATTCTATCTCAGAGCTACACTCACAGACCTTTTTATTTTCTGTTTTGAAACAAGGTCTTACTAAGTAACTGAGGGTATCACTAAGTTTTGGAGACTGGCTTTGAACTGGCAATCTTCCTGTCTCAACTTTTCAAATACTTGGATTATAGGTGTGCGTCATCACGCCCATCTTGATTTGTCTTTTATTCATCTCAGTTTATATTTTATTTTCAAGGAGAACTCTTAGATTCAACATTTCCTCAGTTCATACCTTTTAAAAATAACTTCTTTAACTATATCTTTGTCAGAATTTAAATATTTCTATTGCATAGGTTTTTTCTTCTAGTGTTACAAATAACGCCCTATTCTCTTTAAGCATCAGATACAGAAGTCTGAAGTCAATAACATCTTTTTACTTCTTTAGTGACATGTTTTACTTCTATCTAGATGTCCTGAGCCTTTCTTTCTTTTTTTTTTTCCCCCCCAGAATCCATCTATATGCTGCCTGCAAGAAACATACCTTACAAGCAGAGATTCCCACAAACTAAGGGTGAAGGGCTGGAGTAATCCATGCCAATGGAACTCAAAGACAAGCAGGAGTAGCAACTATAATATCAGATAAATTAGATTTCAAGCCTCAGCTCATCAAAAGAGACAAAGCAGGTCACCTTTTACTAATAAAAGGAACAATCCAGCAAGAGGAAATAACAATTATCAACATATATGCCCCAAACATAGGTGCAGTCGCTTTCATAAAACAAACTCTTCATGTTATAAAGTCACACATAGATCCCAATACACTAATTAGGAGACTTCAATACTCCTCTCACATCACGAGACTGATCTTCTAAAAAAAAGGTTAGTAAAGATGCTTCAGACCTAAATAATATCATAAACCAAATGGACCTGTTAGACACATACAGAATATTTCACCCAACTACAGATGAATTCGCATTTTTCTCAGCAGCCCATGGAACCTTCTCCAAAATAGATCACACAAATAGAGCACTGGTAAATTCAAAAGATGTAACATAATTCCCTGCATCTTTTCAGAACACATTGGAGTGAAACTGGAAATCAACTCTAAGAAGACCCAGAGTAACCATGTAAACACATGGAGACTGAACACCACACTGCTGAAGAAGGAATGGGTCATAGAAGAAGTAAGGGAAGAAATTAAAAAATTCCTAGAAACCAACGAAAACAGAGATACAACATATCAAAACCTCTGGGACACCTTGAAGGCAGTACTAAGAGGAAAATTTATAGCACTGAGTGCCCATATAAGAAGAACGGAAAATCACCAAATAAATAACCTAATGACACAGCTCAAAGCCCTTGAAAAACAAGAAGAGTCTAATCTGAAAGCCAGTATAAGACAGGAAATTATGAAAATCCTGAGTCTTTCTTAATCCCTACACTTCAGAAATTTTACCAAAATCGTGCCTCGGTTTGTATCATTTTATGTTTTCTTGTTGTCAATGTGTTCTCTCAGTCTTCATTTCCAAACTTTCTTCAATTCAAGAAAGTTTTTTTTTTTTTTTGCATTTTACCTTCAAATATTTTACCTTATTTTTTCCAAATATTTATAGACGACACATGCTTTATTTAATTTGATAACTACTATTTCTCTACTATTCAATCACTTTTCCACCATTTTAATATATATATATATATATTTTAATTATTCAAGCATGTCCTCCATGTCTAGATACTAAGCTCACAAATATCAGTCTTCACATTTTGACTTCTCTTTCAGTTTCTCTGATATTGTGAACCCTTCAGAGTCCTTGGGTACTAAGATTACAGGCATGCACAACCACACACCTGACTGAGTGGTCATTTTTATACTTTGTCCACAGTTTTGGTTGTAAGCTGTGGGAACTGCTTTAATGGGCTTATTAAATCCTCATCAGCACTACCGTATAATGGCATTTTAGAACTATGGAAAAGTATTGGTCAAAGCACTTTCTCTGTTTTCTATGGTAATTCTTCTTATAATGCACATGTTCCTATTTAGCTTCATTTTATCTCTTCATTTTTTCTATAAGATTCTAAACATAGATCTTTTTATAATATTTTCATTGGTGAATTATAATTGTACATGATAGTGACAGCCATAGCTATACATTCATACATACATATTACATTATTTAGTCTGTTTCTTTCCTTGTACCTCCTCTTTCTCTACCCTCCCTCCTTCTCCAGTCCCCTTTCATGCCTCTTCTACTTTTCCCATTTTCATAAGATTAACTTTTTTTCTTTTTTTTTTCTCTAGCTTCCTAAGGTAAGAAAAAATATGTGGCCCTTGATTTTCTGAGTTTGGCTAGTTGCATTAGCATAACACTCTCCAATTCCATCCATTTTCCTACAAATGACATAAATTGTTCTTTATGGATGAATGAAACTTCATTGTATGCATATACTACATTTTCTTCACCTATTAATGTTTATGGCACCATGTTTGGTTCTATATCTTCACTATTGTGAATAGCACTGCTATAAATGTGGCTATGTATGCGTTACTACAGTATTCTATCTTTAGTTCTTTTGGAAAGATATTTAAGAGTGGTATAGATGGGTCATATGGTGATCCCATTCCCAGTCTTTTGAGGACCCTCCCTACTGGTTTCCATAGTGGTTGTAATAATTTGCAATCCTACCCAAAATGTTTATTTCTTTCCCCCCACATCCTTTTCAGCAGGTATTATGAATTGTATTCTTGATTATTGCCATTCTAATGGGAGTGAGATGAATTCTCAGTGTAGTTTTGATTTGTGTTTTCTTGATTACTAAGGATTAAACATAGATCATTTTCTAGGCATTAATAATCTCTGAATGATAGCAATGTCAATGGTATTATGAAAATAATATGGTAAGATCAGAGCAGGGTGCGAGAAAATAATGTTTTTTTTTTTTTTTTTAATCTCAAACAGCCAATAAGAAGCCCAGGTATAAGGCAGCTTCAGATATGATATGTTGGGATTATGATGTGCTTTTCCATGATCACCTTGTCTTTTATTCTATTATTTGTTGGTTTTAGCTTCAGGCTGATGGTACTCTAGATACAGTTATTTCAGAAATTACAATGTCCAAAGGGAGAAAGATGTTATCCTTTTATTTTTATTTCTTAGTAATAAGATATATTTTCCCCAAGTTCTTAATGTTTTTTTCCCCAAGTCTCATTTGATAAAACTGGAGCGTGTGCCTACATATAAATAAATTGAAGTTGGAAGCTATGGGCCCGCCACTGGTTTGGGTAAATCATATTTTGCTCCTGGTGGAAAATTGCCAAAAATTTTGTAGAGGAAGGAATATTGTTATGCATGGGTCAGGAAAATTTAAAATTGGGTATCCATTTATACCCTGCATGATTATTAATGGTAAAATTTTCACTTAAGTCAACATTGATAAAGTCTTAAGGAAGAGTTCTGTAGATCCAGAAAATCAATAGAAAATTTAACAGAAACTCTTGGAGACTTACAAAACAATATTTGATTTTTATAAACTTAAAATAAACTAGACTTTAATGATTCCATTGAAACTTCTTTGGGGGAATATTTAAAGACTACCGTTATCAACTATTGCCATAAGTAATTAGCAAAAAGCATTGAGAAAGCCTACTGATCCACATCTTCGGAATTATTTCAGGTGTGGTTAGTAAGAAAAGCCCCCATAGAGGAGCTTTGGATAACTGAACTAAAATTCTACTCTGCTCTGTTTTCTTTAGTAAACTAGATCCTTATTTTAGGTCAGGGATAAGAGTGGGCCCCAAAACTGTTGTGCATTGATTATAGAGTGAAGCAGTAACTCTGGCATATGAGGATGTTCTGCTGTAAATCATGTGCCCCCAAGATTCATATGTTGAAGTTCCAACTTCCAGTATTTCAGAATGAAATGGTATTTGGAAATAAAGTCTTTAAAGAAGTATTTACATTAAAATTAGGTCATTAGAGTTGGCCCTAATCCAATATGACTGGTGCCCTCATAAGAAAATTAAGATGCAGACATACGAAGAGGAAAGACCATGTGACGACAAAGGTTCTCCCTTTGTCGATATGCAAGCCAATGAGAGAGGATTCAGAAGAAACCAATCCACCAACACTGTGACCTTAAAGAATTGTTATAAAATACAATTTTGAGTTTTTGTTTTGTTTTGTGGTACTGGAGATTGAACCCAGGGGCATTCTACCTCTGAGCTACACCCAGTCCCATTTTTTATCCTTTATTTTGAAATAGGGTCTCACTATGTTGTGGAGGGCCTCACTAAGTAGCTGATGCTGTCCGCCTCCCATCTCAGCCTCCCAAGTACTGGAGTTACAAGCATGTGCCGCCATGCCTGGTTCAATTTTGTTTTTTTAAACCGCACAGTCTGTGATACTTTGTTATGGCAGCATTAGCAATCTAATACAGATCTATAGGACTCTTTGACAGCTTCAAAGGGAGGGAGCGATGTGCCCCTTCTTGAACAACACTACTCAAAATGTATAATTGTGCAAGCCCCTCAAGGAGAGACAATAGACCTAGTGTGATAGGATGTGGAAGGCTCCATTGATCATGGCCAGTTCATGGTTGAGCACAATAGCATTAGTTAGATAGAAAATCCTGGTTCTTCAGATGTTATTCCATGCAGAGGCCATAGATAATATAAATTTTATTCCCTGAATTCACTCAAGGCAGTCTCTTGGGGAGGAAAGGTAAGTACCAGGTAGGGAGATAGGGCATCATAAACTCTTTTCACTATATTTTATCCTATTTAATCATTAATTTGTTTATCAAAAATATATTTTATGTAATTATTATATTCAAAGCCCTACATGAGATATGGAGGATATAACTGAAACATTATGGCTATGAGAATTTTCCTCAGGATGTACACTCTAGTAGAAACAGACTTATAAACAGAGGATTGTAGAGTAACATTATACATGCTTCATGGAGCACTTATCCCAGTTCCTACTATTTTGTAGAGAAGATAACATACACGACTAACCATAATGGCTATGATTTCTCAATTTGGGGTTTTGGTTTTGGTTTCATGGCTCTTGTAGTGTCTGAAATGGTTGAGACATTCCTGTTTTCCTACCACTGCTTTCTTAATGACAGGACAAGACTTAATGACAGGATTCAGTATCATCATGAGTCAGAAGTCATATCCAGTTCCCAAAGCTCCACAGATACACGGATCAGAGGAAGGTATATTATTAGACAACAGAATGAATTCTGGGCATTTAGTTTTCATCAGTCTGCAAGATACAGATCAGGCATCCAGGGGATACACTAAACCTGATCAGGTGTTACCACCAGGGCAATTTGGCAACAGATATTCAGTATAAGCAAGCAGTTGACTTCAGAGTGGTATAATTTTAGGGATCTTATTTAACAGTCCCAATTACAGAGGTAGAAAACCAGGTTCAAAAGAAATAGGAGAGAAAGTTAGAGTATTGAGTAATAACCTAAACCAGTGACTTAGAGTTGACAGTCAGAGGCTTTAAAGTAAGTTAGCAAAGAGTTTTCATATTTTGATGGTCGTTCCAATCGACTGGGGAATTTGTCAACATGCTTGTGCCTGGACCTCATCCCCAGATTGATTAGTTTGTTTTATAGCTAGACTTGAGCATTTACATCTTTAAAAAAACTCAGCATGAGATTATGATGCCCTTCCAAAATTGAAAATTGCTGGGTTACAAGAATGAAAGGCTAAAGGCAAGCAGATTCTTATAAAGTGTGCACATGGATGCATAAAGATGTGCGTCTGTGTGCTGGGGAAGAGGATGAGCATCAGGAAGACCTTTGCTGGTCAGAATAATTCAATACAGCCTTCTCTGCTAAAAGGGGAATTTTTTTTGTTTGATCTAGAAAACCTGAAGAGGATTTTAAACTGTGCTAAATATCTGTACATAGCAAGGTTGGCTGCAGGGTTTCTTAGGGAAGTTAGTGGAAATACTAATTATATCACCATAGCAACAGGCTGCCTTATTTTGTCCCTGCCTCTTCACTTTCTTATGCTAGCCCTCAACATTCAAGTCCTTACATGTTCCCCGTATATCAGGCACTAGTCTCATCATGAAATGATAACTATGCTTTCCTTTCTGTCTTCTATTATTGAAATCCACGTAGAATACCTTTAGGCTTAAAATCAAAACCTGTCCTCTAAACGTGAACTAACTGATCAGGTAGATTGAGCCTGCTTCCGATAGCATGGTCTTACAAAAACTCCCTGTTTCTGAAAGGTAAAAATTTTGCAGAGTGTGGTAGGCTGTAAATATCCTCTCTCCTCCCTACTACCCCAGAAAAGATATATATAATTCCATTATTTCCTGTGAATATTACTTTAATTGCTAAAGTATTGAAGTATATTTTATAGTAAATTATAAAGTATCACCTTATATAACTAAAGATGTGATTATGTGAAGAATCTTGAGAGGAGAACCTTATCCTAGGTTATATACATCCAACTGGGACCTAAATGTTATCAGAATCATTCTTATGAGAGAGAAGCAGAGGGGAATCAAACACAGTTATACAAAAAAGGAGGGG
>PVLC010024781.1:0-24370 GCA_004027655.1 Graphiurus murinus | reverse complement strand
GAAATAAAATCATTAGAAACATTGTTTTCTAATACATTTCACAGCTTATGCATGCTGAGCCATGTAAAAAGGGAGAGAAAAAAACAACAAAATGGTGCTTTTTTCCCCCTGACTATATTGGCAATTAGAATATTAGGAGTATTAATAAACAACTTGAGAGTGAGTTGCAAGCTCTCATGTGGTCCAGTGCACTACTGATAAGATCAGTCCTTTGCCATTGCATTTATTTAAGCTACTAATTGAAATTGCAACTCTTGCCAAATAAAATACATATAGCCTGGCAACTTAATAGACAAAGCCAATATGTGCAGGGACAGAAGATGGAATTTTAGAGAAATCGTTTCATGTTGTTTTTTTTCTAATCAGTGGAATAGGAATGCAATACAGCATGAAAAATGAGTGAAGAAAAGATGGTATTGGTACAAAAGAAAAAGAAAGTATTTCTGCCTCATTGAAATCCATTTGTTTATTTGTAATCTCAGGGTTCTCCTGGGAATTTTCTAAAGATATTTCTGAGTGACAAAAGCGCTCTTTTCTGTTCCGTACTGCAAATTAAAAGAATGCTCAGCTCTGAATACACACAGCTCGCTTATTTAATAAATGAATTGTGAAATGTGGTAAAATTCCTCTTTTGTAGCCAAGAATAAGAAGGGCTGTTCGGTGTGGTCCTTCAGAGCATGGGTCTGAGTGAGGAAACATGGCTGTGAACTCGACTCTGTTGCTGACCAACAATGGGACCAGTTTCTAGGCCTCTCTGAATCTTAATTTCCTTATCTGGAGAATGGGACTAAAACCATAATCTCTATTCGCAACGTTACATAAAAACAAAGTGAGGTATACATAAAAATGCTTACCACAGTGTCTGGCACATAATAAAAGCTCAATAAATGTTTACTATTTTTAAATTTGCAAGCTTATGTAACCTTGCAATATTCATAGTACGCTGATAGAATGTAGATCTATATTAGGTTGGTCTTTTTAAGTGGAGCGAGGATCCACAATTTTCGGTGCAGTATGACTACGTAAAGAGATTTTTCAGAGAGGGTCAAATGAGTTAATTGTTCTCTGAAGATCCAAATGAGATGAAGAGGGACTTCCAGAAAAGACAATAGGCTGACAATCCGAAACCAAGCAGGGAGAGTGACGATCTGCCGAAAAAGGAATTCCTCCTCTGACGAGGTCAGAAGCTAGACAGGCTGGAATCAAGCACAGGTGAAAGAGATAGTGAATCTTCAAGGACATGTTATAAGGAGGAGAGCTGCATATGTGGATTAAATCAGAATAAATGAGCCTAGAAGAATCATGAAGTAATTGTTGAAGAACACAAGCAAATGCTGGAAATGGGCTAAAGGGCCAGCCGAGCCCACACTGCAGACCAAGGGACGACCTGATGATAAACCTTTTGATGTAGCCATCTATTGCAGGCCAGGAGTCAAACCACTTAGGAGAATAAAACGGTATCTCCAGACAGAAAGAGAGAGAGAATTCATGAATGTGGGATTCTAAAGCATTTTTTCAGTTTCCAGTTCATCCTCTCATTCAAAAACATTTCCTCGCCACTTATTTGGGGCTAGGTTACATTCTAGCCCATGTGACATGCAGTACCAACAAAGACAAAAATAACCCTTCCCTCATGCGTCTTACATTCTATTGAGAGGAAGCCACGCATTGAACAACAACAACAACAAAAAAAAAACATAAATAAAATGTATTATGGGTTAGGTGGCGGAATGGTGGAATGGTTTGGATTTAGAATGTCCCCCATGGCTCTCATGGAGACAAGAGAGCAGTGTTGGGAGCAGAATTTGGTTGCTAAGGAGGGGCGTGGCCTTGGGATTATATATTGGTTACCCCTCCCACTGTGTGAGAGCAAAGCCTTGTGCTCTCCCACTGTCTGCCTCCCGCCTCCAAGATGTGAGATTGGGGCTACATACACTCTCTCTCTCCACTTCCTGCTGCCATGCCATGAGCCTTGTAGATGCTGGCCTCCCCTGGACTGAATCCCCAAATCTCCAAGAATTGAGCAAATAAATTTCCCTTCCTCTAAGTTGTGTGGTCCATCATTTTGGATCCTAGCAGTGAGACAGATGGCAATGAGTGCTAAGCAGAAAAGGGAAGAGGGTGCTGGAGTGGGGTGCACCTTCACACAGGCCTCGCTGAAGGTGACTCAATCAGCACAGGGTGTGGATACCCGCCAAGTCCGCATTCCTGTGTGGTGTGAATGCTGCCTGAGGCAGCTGAGCCTCCAGCAGAGGCAGAGGCCTGATGAGGAATCTCCAGGTCACCAAATTATCTTTAGGTCCTGGTAGACTCAGAGAGGTTGAGATAATCCAGAAAGACCACCAGGCCCTGACCTAGCATGAGACCAAATCTTGGACATCATAGTCAGAAACTTGAGTTAGAGGCTGAGCCAGCGTGGTGGCTCATGCCTGTAATCCCTGCACTTGCAAGGCTGAGACAGGAGGATTGTAGGTTTGAGGATAGCCTCAGCAAGTAGTAAGACTCATCAACCTACTGACATGCTGTTTCAAAATAAGAAATAAAATCAGGCTGGAAGTGTAGCACAAAGGTAGAATACCTCTGGGTTCTATCCCCAGTATCCCAAAAAGAAAAAAAAAAAAAAGAAAGAGAGAGAGAGAGAGACTTGAGTTAGAAATTGTTAGCTAGGCCTGTGTGCCCTCGTGGGCAGGTCCTGAGTGGGACCTGCACACGGCCACTCAACCTTACCTCCTCTGCCAAATCCACAAGGACAGAAGGGCCTTATCACTTCTCCCACAACTCCAACTCTGAGCACTTGCCAGGACAGGTCTAAGAGAAAGAGGAAGAAATGGAATATAACTTACTGAATAGTTTTATCCAAGAGAAAAGAAGCTGGGCCCTGCCTGAAAGGTACACTAGACTGAATTGTACAATTCCTCATCTATCCATTATGTCTGAAGCTTATAACTGATAGAGCTTTAAACTGAAGTAGATCATTATTTTCTTCCATCTTTCCCCTTCTCCATATCACCAGGTGTCACCTCAGTAGAAGACATTCGAAATAAACTCTGAGTAAATTTGTGGTTCTAATTTGTGATGCTAATTATGAAAGGAAAAGTAGATGGCTATGTGTTTTTTCAACTGCCACCATATAAAATACACTTAAGTGTTTTTTTAAAGGTATTTTTAAAAGTTGATTTAAATGCTCTTGTTTTCCTTTCCCACCTTAGACTCATGACTAGTCTTTTCATTTAACTATTTTTTCTATTCTTGTTCCAAAATGATTTTCAAAATAAGCTGTTCTAGCAGCAGTGTAAAAGGCAAATATTAATTTTTTTCACCTAATAATTTCTACTTGTTTTCTGGGGAACACAACTCTCCTCTTTCCAGGAATGTGATTCTAATCCACAGTGTTGATTATAATAAAAATACCATTCACTACTCTATAGAATATTTACTATCTAACCTAATTCTGTGCTAAGCACTTCATGTACATTAATTAACTTAATGTTCACAAGAATTCTGTAAATTGGGAACTAGTGATTCCTTGTTATATATGAAGTAAGGGACACAAAGAGGTTAAGTAATAGGTAACATTTTCAACATCACACAGCCAGTAAACAGTGTCCCAGACATGTTCTTTTTTTTTTGCGGTACTAGGGATTGAACTCAGGGGCATTCTACCTCTGAGCTACACCCCCAGCCCTATTTTTTTTTTTATTCTTTATTTTGAAACCGAGTCTCACTAAGTTGTGGAGTGCCTCACTAGGTAATTGAGGCTGGCCTCGAACCCGGATCCTCCGGTCTCAGCCCCCCGAATGCTGGGATTACAAGCGTGCGTCACCACGCCTGGCTTTGTTTTTGTTTTGTTTTGTTGGCACACATTCTTACTGCAAACACACTGGCTCAGTGATATTACCTTTCCTCCAACCCTCAGTGGATTTTTCTGATGGGGAGCATGTGACCCAGGCCAGCAATTTGTTATTTCCAAACTGAAGCTGGGAAAGAAGAATCAGTCTTATGGTCAGTGTGACTAAAACAGTTATCCACTATAAACTTCTTAAGCTTATAAATTTGTAGACACAGTCCTACAGAGTCAAAGAGTTGTTTTCTTCATAATAACTAATTAGTAGCAAAACTGGATTTAAAACACAGATCTCTATTCAACTACAGGAGGTTGTAATTCCAAGGAGGTGATTTCTTAACTATGCATCCTGAGCCTGCGTTCCTACTCTGGGACATGAGAGTGCTCCTGAAGGAGAGAGGTGGCCTTGCACATCCTCCAGAGACTTGTACAGAATGGAGAATATTCCTCCTTCTTGATGTTTCACTTGGTAAAAACTGCTTTGGCGTTGTAATCTTGAAGGATGAACATTATTCTGTGTGTCTTTAAATAACATGCTCTGTATTTTATATTTGCAATATTTAAATTAGCATGCAGGAAATTCCTATATTTTGAAGATGCTTAAAAATAGTATACTTAAATGGCAGTTCTGGCTTGGTTTTAGATATTTTGAACCTACTTTCCAGGTATAATCAGCCTTTCTGGTGAAACTATGCATTTTCTTTAAAGCAATGCATGACTTTATTTATATTTAGGCATTATGACAGCTGGGATTCTGTTTTATTTCCAAGTATTATGTAGGGTTCCTATAATCTTGATGTTAAACTTTTGTATTGATGATGGATACTGAGAACGTATTGGCATTAAGTAAGAACTTTGACAAAAAGAGAATGATAGTATGTTGGCCCAGGTTGGGTTGTCATACATTGACTGTTAGGAACTCTGTGTCATTAATATATCAAGAGCCTGTAGTAGAGCGTGGTGGGGCACAGCTGTAATCCTAGTACTTGGGAGAGATGGAGAATGGATGATTGTAGGTTCCATGCCAACTAGTAAGGCTCTTTTTTTTTTTTTTTTTTTTGCGGTACTGGGAATGGAACCTGGGGGCATTCTACCTCCGAGCTACAGCCCCAGTCCTATTTTTTTATTCTTTATTTTTGAAACAGGGTTTCACTAAGTTGCAGAGGGCCTCACTAAACAGCTGAGGCTGGCCTCGAACCCGGATTCTCCAGTCTCAGCCTCCCAAATGCTGGGATTACAAGCATGTGATACCACGCCCGGCTCAGTAAGCGTCTTTTTTAAAAAAATAAAAATAATAATGGGCGGGGAGGGGAAGCTGGGGGTGCAGTTAAAGAAAAAAGAACCTTTAAGGGGGAATTAAATGTATTTGTGAGATTCAACATTTCTGAATTAGGAATATATCTTTTGATGCAGATTTAATTGCTATGGAATGTGGATGCAGGTTGCACAATAGATGGAAAAAGTGCAACCTGAATGCAAATTATGAATGAGATTGCAACATGCAGAGAGATTCTGCCTATATCAACTTCTGTGAAAATTTACTCCTTTGAGCTGGAGTCAAGACATGCATCTTCTACTCCCATGCCGCTGGTGTAAGCCGCAAGGTTCTTTCTTACAGTCCGTATACTAGATGGGACTCTTGGAAACCTCATGAAGGCTACAGATGCTACAGGGAGTCATGCTGTGCTGCAATCAATTTAGCTGCACAGAAACATGGCAGGAATGGATAGACACACTTGTCTCTCCTTGTTGTCTGTGACCTCCAAAACATTCCGGAGAAAACTAAATCCCCATGTTTATACTACAGCCAGTCATCAAGTCTAACTTTTATTAAAGGATTTTCTTTCTCTCCTCTTTGTCTTTTTATTTTGCTATACTATATCAACCAATTAAAAATATTTTTGCTCATGCATCAGCAATATATTTCAAGTATAGCTCTTATTAAATATTTATAAAAAACTCAAACATCCTATTTTTCTATGCACAGCCATTAGACCATTTTTCTCTTGGTACATATATTTAAATGATATATATATATATATATATATATATATATATATATATATATATTTTAAGATTATGAGAGTATAGACCTCAACTTATGGTAATGTTCTTGAAGGAGAGAGATTAAAACCTATATTCCAAATATGTTTGAGAAGACTGACATATTTTATGTTTCTTAATTATCTTTAAAGTTCCCGGATTGCATTACTGTTGAAAAGACTCAATTTACTATGTGCCAGTGAGAGAATAAAAGAACCTCCCAGACAACTTCTATTTCAGATGAGAAAGTATTTCATTCCTTTGTGCTGTCAGAATATAAAACTTTCATGTGAAGGGCATTTTTAACCTTCTTTTGTTCTACTCAAAGTCACAGCATCATTTGGGTCAAGACTGACATTCAACACAAGTATAAAATATTAATTTAGCAAAATTGTTCAGTACATAGATTTTCTGTATTTATTAATTGGCAATGCCTTCAGGTCTTTGTCTCTCAAAAATATACTACGATATATGAAAGCAGTCTCAAGACGGGCTCGGCAAAATTGATCCATCTCTTGAGGCTTCTATTAGCCTACTGAGATTTTTTTTTTTAACCCTTCTCCCAAATTTCCTGTTTTTTCACCAAAGGGTCATTTCATTCAAAATCTTATTTTGTGCCCTCTATGACCCTTTCCACTATGCGCCTTTTGGAACTACATGGAGAACGCGGTGAATCGATAGTAGCCTGGAGGAATAGCTGCTGAAGTTTCTGTTCATCTGAAATGGCTGAGCAGCAGAAAGCCTATCCCCTTTTAATTTACATGTGGGCAGTTTCCAATCTTCTGCAAAGCACATTAACTGTAAACCTATTTACATATTCCATGACAGTTTTTTCAGTTGTTTCTGGTTGTATTTTTTTTTTTTTAATTTTTTTGATGGTGATAAAGAGACTTGTTTTAATCACAGATTTTTTTTTCCAGTACTGGGGATTGAACCCAGGGGCATTTTACCTTCAGCTACAGCCCCTACCCTATTTTTTATTCTTTATTTTTATTTTATTTATTTATTTACTTAGCTATTTATTTTGCTGTACTGAAAATTGAACCCAGGGGCATTCTACCTCTGAGATACACCCTCAGTCCTACTTTTTTATTCTTTATTTTGAAACAGAGTCTCATTAAGTTGCGGAGTGCCTCACCAGGTAGCTGAGGCTGGCCGCGAACCGGGATCCTCCCGTCTCAGCCTCCCAAATGCTGGGATTACAAGTGTGCGCCACCACGCCCGGCTTCTATTTTGTTTTTATTTTTATTTATTTTTTTGCAGTACTGGGGATGGAACCCAGGGGCATTCTACCTCCGAGCTATATCCCCAGCCCTATTTTTTATTCTTTATTTTGAAACCGAGTCTCACTAAATTGTGGAGTGCCTCACTAGGTAGCTGAGGCTGGCCGCGAACCCGGATCCTCCAGTCTCAGCCTCCCGAATGCTGGGATTACAAGCGTGCGCCACCACGCCCAGCTCCGGCTTCTATTTTGAAACAAGATCTCAGTTGTGGAGCTGTAAATCTGCAATCCTCCTGTCTCAGCCTCCCAAGTATTTGGATTACAAGCGTGTACCACCACGCCCGGCTTTTATTCTTTACTTTTGAAACAGGGTCTCACTATGTTGCAGAGGGCCTCACTAAACAGCTGAGGCTGGCCATGAACCTTTGATCCTCCTGTCTCAGCCTCTCAAGTACTGGGATTACAAGTGTGTGCCACCAAATTCATCTTAATCACAGATTTAGACTCATGGCACATGATCATTATCATTCCTCTTTTTATTTTATTTTAATTGACTACCCCTTTCATCAATAGTCACTGGTCCCATTCCTTTCCTGATTCCTCTTTTTATCAGATGCTCTAATTTGTTTAAGATATGTCCATTTGAGTATCTTATCCTTGTAAAATATTGTTTTGAATGCTCTTTCAATTTTTTATATAAGTGATATTGTATTAGAGATTGCAGTCATTTTTCTGTTTCTTATACTTTTTGAAAACTTGAGGAGTATTCTAATATCTATCCAACAGTATGAATGAACATCTAATTGGCTGTTTCTAACAGCTTCATAGTATTTCATGGTGTGTATCCACCACAATTAATTATTAATTCTCCCAGCAGTGGACAGCCAAGTCACCTTATGTCTGTACTAACCCCACCATGACCCCCAAGGTACTGAGGGCAGAGTATCAGAGAACCGTGCATGGAAAGAGATTCCCAGGAGTTAGTTGGGCCACATCTGTTGCCTTGTCCTTTGCAGTGCATATGGATTTGAATGCTGCTGAGTTTTGCCTATACCATTCCTGGTTCTGGCTAGAGCTGCCTTTCTGTTTCACAGTGAGGAAGGGATCAACAACAACCTACCCAGGGATTTCCTTTTGTTTTTGCTGTTGAGTGAGGGTTTTTTTGTTGTTGTTGTTCATTTGTTTGTTTGTTTTTTAATCTTGTTTCTCTGGCATACCAAGAATCAGATCGCAATAAAGGAAGTCAGTAATGTGTGTTAATTCTTAGTATTGGGGGTGCTGGGAATCTAGAATTAATTTTGGAAGACACATTGTTGTTGATAGTGTGGGGATGGATTTAGGCGTTTGGGAAATACAGACATGAAAACATACTTTCACAGGGCACATTTAGCAGGCATAATGTTGAACTGCTATCTACTCTAAATAAACATTTGGGCTATTAACCACATTAGAGCCACAAATCTCACAGGGAAGAATTAATGGCTGTACAAATGACCAAAGATTTATTTGAAGTTATGAGAAAAAAAGGCTCTGGGGGAAAGATTTATCAAAATTATTGCAGCAATATATTTTCTGGTCATGTTCTCACCTTCCAAGCAAATTCTGATCTTTGTGATCTCCTTCCTCTCTTTGATCTCATTCTTTGAAATGACTCCCCTTTCTTGACTGGGGGAGGGGGGGAGCAGGACTTGACATATAATCCTCATCTCACCTTTCTCTCCTTGGTGTACCCTGAATACCACATTCAAACACTGCCCAGAATCTTTCACTATAAAACAAAACTAAAAACAAATAAACAAACAATAAATAGTAAAATACCTTCCTTGACCCTGTGCATCATCCCAGCTAATGTCATGTTCTTCACAACCAGAATTTTCGAGATGTCATACCTTTCCACAGCAACCCTCCCCTAACACTCTTCTGAAACCAGTATAATTCTAGGGGACCAAGTTAAATACTTCTCACTTTGTTCTACTTTTTTCATGTCATAAAATGACATATAAGCAACTTCTTCCACTTAAAAATCCTCTGCAATGCTGTCTTGCTCAATTTTAATTTCTGACACTCCAGGAAACTCTTCTGTCTTCATTCAACTCTGAAATGTGCTTCAGCCCTCTTTCCAAGGTGTTCTTCTCTTGTCCTTCTACTTTCTCTCCCTCAGCGATTACATAATTGCATTTACCAATATGTCCATCTGCCTATCATTTTCAATCTGTATCTTCAGTCAAGATATCATCCTTAATTCCATATATCCAACTGTACATTAACTCTCACCTGAGACAGCTCATTGGCACTGTTAAGTTTTGGATTTAGAAAGTTCCCCAGACCTCATGTAGTAGACAAGGCACCCATGCTGGAGGTAGGGCTTGATTGCTAAGGAGGAACCCCTAGGGATATAGCTTTGAGGACTCTGTATGTTCCTCATCCCCAGCCCCTTGCTTGCGCTCTCTCTCTCTCTCTCTCTCTCTCTCTCTCTCTCTCTCTCTCTCTCTCTCTCTCTCTCTGTCTGTCTCTCTCTCTTCTGGAATCCATGATATGAGAGCAAAGTCCCTCTGCTTGAGCTCTCTCTGTTTCCCATTGCCATTTCCTGAGCTCCACAGAAATGATCTGGCCCAACGTGAACTGAAACCTCCAGAACAGTGAGCAAATAAATCTTCCTTCCTCCAAGTTGTGGTCATCAGGTATTTCGGGTCACAGCAGGGGGAATGCTAACTGAAAAAGGCACCTCTGACTAAGCTTGTCCAAATTGCATTTATAACTCTCCAATCTGTCACTCCCACCTGAATTCCCCCAGTGGTACTTTTCCTTTTTATTTTTTATTTTTGGCAGCACTCCATGTTTGTTACAGCAATGTATTCAGTCATGCAATCTAGAAATAGATAAGCTGTCCTTTAAATAGCCCATTTTTCAATCCTGATATAGGATCAATCAGCAAATCTTATCAAATGTAGTTTGAAAATATATTTAAACTCTATCCTTTTATCTCCACTGTTTTTCCACTTCCATTCTGGCCTAGCGGCCAAAGTGAACTTAATAAATCCTAAATAAGATTTTAAAAAACTCCTTCAAATGGTCCTGATGGCCCATATGATGCCATTAAACCTCTCATAGATTAGACCTGCCTATCACACTTGTAATTCTGTTTATCACCCTTTCCTGTCATCAGACTCAATGTGTTTCAGTTCTGTGTGTTCATCCACCTCTCTGCATCATGATTCTCCCTGTGCCTGGGAAGCCATCCCTACATCACTCCCTCCTGTCTCACCTGAATAACTCTTACCCTTTAGCACTTGGTTTTAACTTTGCCTTCACAGATCAGATGAGAATTTCTTTTGGAGGAGCTTATGTAGTACTTTTCCTTTCATAATGTTATTTAAGCTTGTAATTAAAAAAAAAATAACCCTACGTGCTACAGACTGTACTTAAAGCAAAAACTGTAGTTCTCTTATTCTTCCTGACAAGGTGACTGATAATAAAAGCTTTCAAAGATATTTGGCCAATGAATTAATGAATGCTTAACAGAAGAAATCCATCCACTGAGATCCACTCATGCATAAGCTCCTCAAGAAAACCTTTATCAAACTTCCCATTTTGGCTCAGTGCCCCTTTCCTTTATATTCCTCACGTTCCATCTATCCCTCTACACGAACCTTTACTAAATTAGGTTGAAAATATCTGCTTCAGGATCTGCCACTACTGAGCTTTGTCTCAGACTTACAGTTTTGATTGGAACTGGACTGCCTTGGCTTGAATTCCAGCTCTGCTAACAAACAAAAATATAATCTTGGATGAATTGTCTCAGTTTTCCACTTTATGTAAAGGGAATCATAATAATTCTTATGATGTAGTTTCCTGTGAGGATTAAATCACAGCACTCATAGCAAGTGTTCAATAAATGTTATTTACCATTATTCCTAACTGTGTGTTCCAATTTTATATATTCTATATTGTTTTGCTGTGAGTGCTAGGACAAACTGCCTAAGGCAGAAGAAGAAGGAATGAGAAATGAAGTTGTAATTTAAATTAATCAATTTATATTTTTATATAAAATATGTATTTGTGCACCTATTTCTAAATTTAATCCAATTCATCTTGTGCACTGCAACCAGAATTATATTGTAAAAGTGCAAGCTCTCTTCTGTGACTTCCCTAATTAAAAGTCTTTCCAGGCTGGGCATAGTGGTGCATGCCTGTAATTCCAGTACTTGTGAGGCCAAGATAGAAAGATTGCAAATTCGAGGCTAGTCTCGGAAATTTAGGAAGACCCTGTTTCAAAATAAAAAATTGAAAGGGCTGGGGATGTAGCTCAGGGGTACAGTATCCTGGGCTCAATCCCCAGTACCACATGTACAAAAAATTCTTCAATAATTACTTATCAACTATAAAAATTATAAAACCCTTAGCATGAAATAAAATTAATCTATGCTAACCTTTCCTGAATTTCCTCAAGGTTTTTGTTCTGTTTTATTAAGCTCCTTACTTCAGCAGTACTTATGTCTTATAGAAGAAGAAGAAGGAGGAGGAGGAGGAAGAGTCAAAAATTTTTTCACACGATCATGATTGAATTCTACTTTTTAAAAATCTTTCTGAGCCATCATTTCCCTCTCTCCTCCATCTCCTTCCTACTCAAAAAAAAAAAAAAAAACAAAACAAAACATTATCTCTTCTAAATTTTCATGGCATCTGTGCAAGTCCAGATTATGATAATTGTCACATTTTATGTGACTATTTGGGGGCCTATTTCTTTACTGGACTGTGAGCTTTTTGAGGGCAAGGATTTTGTAGAGCACCATAGTTAAAATGCAGGCCTGATATTTAAATTCTGGCTGCATCTCCTTCAAGCTCTGTGCACTTGAGTTAATTTATTCTGCCCCCTACTTCTAGAAAATGGAGATGTCAATACTTACATAAGAATTAAATAAGTGCATAAAGCATCGGAAGAACTCAATGGGTGCTAGTATTGTTAATGGCATTTTTCCCGGCATGGTGGCTCACATCTGTAATCCCAGTGTTACAGTTTGGGATTTACCATGGGTCCTTTTCTTTGCTTAGTATAGAAATAAAGAGCCAGAAATCTCAGTTGCAAAGCTAAGAAGTTTATTGCAAAGCAAGAGGAAAATGTACCACACTAAGGTGATGGAGCACTTAAAATGAAACACTGCAGCCCCCTGGATCTTCAAGGTTTATGTCTAAGTCCTATTTCCTACCTCATGAGAGCTGGCAGCTAGAGCTGGCCAGGTCTGTCACAAGAGCGTATGTCTTTATCAGTAACTGCATGAGGGGATACATGGTGTTTATCAATCCCCCTTTAAGTCCCAGTATCTGTAACCCTTTTAGGTCCCAGTGTCTTCATTTATCTTATTTTAGGTGCTATGCCAACAGTCTGCCTGATGTAGCAGTATAGGAATCATCAACCCATATCTGGATCATTAGTACTTTATTGTCTGAGACAGGAGGATCACAAGTTCAAGGACAGTCTCAGCAACATAGTGAGAATCTCAGCAACTTTGTGAGACTGGGTCTCAAAATAAAAAATAAAATCGGGCTGGAGGTGTAGCTTGGGGGTAGAATGCTCTTGAATTCAATCCCTAGTACCCACCCCGACATGCACACACAAATTATATTTGTTATGGTTAACTATTACTGAATAATTAATTATTCTAAAATCAAGTGGCTTGCACCAGTGGCCATTTTATTGTCACCTTTTCATTGGTCATAAATGCAAGCAGGGTTTCTCTAGAGAAGTTCCTTGTGGAATTGATTAAGACCAACTGAGGGCCCAAGACATGTTCATTCACATCTGCTATTTTATCATGCTGAGAAGACTAGTGTCAATTGAAAAGCTGACCAGAGTCCCTGCCCAGGGTCTCCCCACCATGGGGACAATCTCACAGTAATCTGTTTTCTTAAACATTGGCTGGCTTCCCTTAGGGCAACAGTTGCAAGAGAACCAGGCAGAAGATACATAGCCTTTTCTGACCTGGACTCAGATATTATGCATTTTCAATATTATGCTACATTCAACTGCTCACAAACAAGTGCTAAAGCTAGCCCAAACAAGGGGACGGGAATTAAATGACACTTTTTAATGTTTCAGTAAAACTCTATTTATAAACATTAATATTTGAATTTCATGATTTCACAAATCATGAATATCACTCTTCTTCTTTTTTTTTTTTCAACCATTTAAAAACCCTGAAAAACATTCTTAGCTTGTAAGCCATAACGCACACACACACACACACACACACACACACACACACACACACACACACTAGGGGGATAGGATTTGATTCGCAGGTCATAATTTGGTGACCCCTGTTATAGAATGTACAAGGACTTATTTTAAAAGTGCTCCTCTAGCACAAAGCCCAGACACCTAGCTATTACTTAGGATCTTCTAAAATACACTGCGCTTCTTGAAGGAACACTGGCCAGGTCACAATGTGAAAGAGCACGCGGGATAGGAGGAGATGGTGCTGTCATCTTTGGAAAATAGAGTCCACAACAGTATTATCAGTGTTTAGCAGAGCGCCAGACACTCAATCAATATTTGAAGAATAGTGGAGTGAGGGATTCTAGGGGAAAGAAATAAAAGTATATCACAATCTTTGCTCTTTAGGATATTTTGACTCTGCCATTACTGGCTGCTGAGGATCAGAAGCAATCATGGTTTGGATCTGTGTGGAACTCAAGAAATAGGTTCTACTCTGCCTGGTTATCTTTCTCTTCTAAAATAAGTCTTAGTTTAATTACTCGAAATAGGAAAAGAAATAGTCTATGTCCATATTCTGACAGAAAGTACTCACCCTCCTCCTGTCTTTTTCTCTTGCATACACAGGCACGCATTTAGCCACTATGTTTTAAAAATTAATTAAAGTTGGCATCAATTGTCTTAGTAGTTCAACACAAAGATATATAGCCTTTTACTTTTATAGGAAAAAATTGTAGTGATTTTTATAATAAAGCACTTACCACTTAATCATCTCTTCATGAATATAAACCTAAGTTTCTGAGAGAATAATTAATTAAAATTGAATCATAATATGTTTCCCAAGTCCAAAATTATTTTTAAAAATTAAAGAAATCAAAAAATCAATTTATCTAAGTCTCTGATAAAATTGTTGGTGTAAAAAAATACCTTTAGAACAAAATTCTTATGTCCATTTATGTAATTTTCCTGCTCTTGTGCCTGAGAACGTGTTAGGCTCTACTTTCTAATGGGGATACAACTAATAATTAGACTACCAGAGAGCATATCATATTTTTTTTTTGCGGTACTAGGGATTGAACTCAGGGGCATTCTACCTCTGAGCTACACCCCCAGCCCTATTTTTTATTCTTTCTTTGGAAACAGGGTCTCACTAAGTTACAGAGGGCCTCACTAGGTATCTAAGGCTGGTCTCAGCCTCCCAAATGCTGGGATTACAAGCATGTGCCACCACGTCTGGCTCACATCATATTTTTTAAATTAGTATTTACTATGTAAAACATCATTGAATCTGGAATCTAAAATTTAAAAATAACAATAGCAGCAACAGGAAATGTTATCCAAAGATAGATTACACATGATAAAGAGGCATGTCCATGAGTCATGTCACAACAATCTGAAACTTAAGCAGACAAAAAAAGAATTATTTCTCACATTGAATATGGTGTTTCATATTCAATGAAAACAAGCTTTGGTTTCATTATTCACATACATTGGTTAGTGGCATCTTTTTTAAATTTTGGAATGTCTTGCTGAGTGGTAAATAAACCAAGACACTAAATTCAAGATTTTCCTTTCTCCTGGACCATAGCCCAGCTCACTGAAGTGGAGAGTTGCATTTATTACAATTCAACAGCACCTAAGGGACTAAGAGGAAGAATATGCATTGATTTACCATGACTATTGGCTGCTATGATTTGGCAGAAACCAAGGGGCACAGAGAACAATGCTTCTGTAATATGTACTCAGGCAAATGCAGGCGAGAGTGAACCAGTTCAGCTGTGGGAAATGTAGTGATGTGAGTTGTTTAGTTACTCATTTTGCTGTGTAATCTGTATTTATCATTTAAACTAAATACTGGTGAAAATATACATAGTTAACCTTTCTGTTGATAGTATCTAATTGTCTTTAAATATAAATGAGTACAAACAATCCCTGAATAAAATGCAGGCAAACAATAAAGATGGGTATAAATAGCTCCTAAACGGGATGTAGAACATTCTGAGTTCTTCAATTTCAGGCATAACACCAGTTGAGATTCTGAAACAACTCACCAGTTGCTTTCACTAGTAGAAGTATTGGCTATGCAATACGTGTTGGAGAAATTTGTATTTCTCCTCATTTGTCATTGAACTTTCCCTCGGAGCTAATTAACTAATGTATGGAATCCTTTATCTCTTTCACACCTCCGAACAAACCTCTAACAGCTTGTGTCCTTTGGACATTTCATCATTAAATCTGAAGAGCAGTGGGCTTTGGTTTGACCTCAAAACAAAACAAAATAAAACAGCAAAGAAAACCCCAGAAATCTCTGATCTTTTTTTTAATTTTGGTTAGCTGGTGAGTTCTTCAAAAGTCTTGAACTTACCTTTAAGATACAAAGAGCTATTAACTAAGTCATTAATATTAATCTGACAGTGAATTAGGCAAATATAACAACTCCTATTGAGTGCCAGGGATTCTAGAAGTTGCCACCATTCCTGAGTGTAAAATTAAAAACAAAAGAAAGTCAAGAAATTTCAGTTTCTCGCATTGGAGAGACAGAAAATCATAGGTAATTTTATTGTGCCGTGTATGATAAATGTACTGAATGCACACAGGAGCAGGCACGTTAGGCCTTGGAAGGCCATGAGAGAGGGACACCCTCTTTTCTCCTGGTGGGTTATAAATATCTTGGAGGACATAATAATTTGGGGTAGGACATCTTAGAAGAGACAAGGAAGAATCAGAATACGCTTTGCTCTTATTATGTTTGATTTTAATTTAATTAGCAAATATATATTACTGAATGCAAATAGTCTCTGTATCTCTACTACACTCACTTAAAGAGTTAACATTAGGCCCCAAACTCCACCATCTCAGTCCCACCATTGGGGGAGAAGTACGTACAAATGATAAACTGGGTATTACATACTGGGTTTGCTGCTAGGAAGCATAATTTGTTTTTTGACATTTGTAAAAATTATTTACTTGTAGTTGAGACAAAGGTGGGAATGAAAGAGAAAATAGTTTTTTTTTTCTTTTAATTACTGTTCAACTCATTGGTCCTAAAGCAACAGAACAGGAAATGAGGCCATGAAGCACCATTTATTTTATTGGCAAGATATTCCTTAAAGACAATTTCTTAGGTGGCTCTTCTTCCAACATGGAAGTCCCGTAGGCATGTTTTTATTAACATATGTTGTCTGATAGTGAGATTAATTGCTGTTACAGAATGCTTTATATTCACTTTTTCATTTATTCATTCTATAAATATTTATTAAGAGCAAACTATGAATCAGGCACTGATCGAGTTGCCTCATATACATGTAGAGAAATGCTACTAAGTATTTAATAATGGCCAAGAATATGCGTTGATTATGGAACTTGCTGTTTTCTCTGGTGTAAATACTCCAATCATGACTGACTTCAAGCTATCAGAAGAATGACACTGAATAGCAAGGTGGGCAAAGATGCGTGTACAAGCCAACTGCGGCACACTATCGATTCTATAGTACCAGTAAATAAAATACATGAAAATCATGTCCTCACAGAACCAATATTATATACTGTGTTATTTATTATTTGGGGTACTGCCAATTTCCTATGAAATATTAACTCCACAAATTACATATGAGGATCCACCATCAGAGATGTTAAAGTAACTTGAACTAACTCACATGGAGCAGAGAAGATGCCAGTGCTAGGACACATAGCCAGAGTTTCTTACTGTAGTGACCATGCTTGTCTGTCACAAGCATCTTATAACTGATTCCTCATGACAGCTCACTGCCGTGTTTTGCAATCCACAGGTTGCTATTCAACCAGTATTAAAAAAAAAAAAAAAAATGAAAGACCATCAGAGTGCATTGCAAAATTTTGTTTCAATTGTGAGTGCACACTAGATCATAAATTCAAATACACTTCTGAGTTATATCTAAAATATGTTGGATAAATAGCCATATGAACCTAAACCTTCTAGAACTGTTTGTTCTTTAAGTGATGTGAGATACAGAGAAATTACTCGGCAGGTATGATTGCTAAGCACCCTAGTGAACTGGTGTCATCTTTTGGATGTCGTCTTCCTCAGAAATGCAATTGCCCACTTGAAGTCGAGGGGATAGATTTGTTCTACCTTGATTCTGTATTTAGGCCTTAACTATATCTAAATGTGAAAGGCACTAATACATAAAACCCTCTCAGAAATAGCAGAGCATTCTCAGTCAAACTCTGCAATAAGAACATCAGAGGCTTTTGAAATTTACTTTTTTTTTGGTTGTTGATATTGTAATTGCTAATTAGTCTTTAGTATTTAGCAGGAAAAATATAAAAAGAAAAATTGAGGTAATAAAGAAGGGGAGAAATTCTCAAGATCCAATTTGCTCTAAGGCTAGTCTTAAGGAAGGAAGATTAAACAGTTGTTCTGAAAAAGAGGAGACAAGAGAATGTCTGAGCTCTGCAGTCAACAGAACTGAAACAGGCCCAGTTGCTGAGCCTGACTCTACATAAGATAGTCTTTTATTCCGGAGCTGACTTTATTGTGAATTTCCTTTGTAACTTTCACCCTTCTTGACTAATTCAAATAGGAGGTAAGTACTCAGTGAGCACCCAATGAACTGAGCTTTGTGACTTTTTTGATGGTGAATCTCAGGAGGCCAGAAACTTTATTTTGCCTTCTATCATCTCAACATCAAGTTAATAACAGGGAGCCAATAACTAATCATTGATTGAATACCTACATGCATGTCTTAGTTTTGTGACCTTGGGCAAGATACCTGGACTTCCTCGGTGTCATTCTGTATCTGGAAAATGGCAGCATTTTGAGGAGTAGAGAAATATGGAGAGAGTCAACATATAGTTTATAGGCCTATTAAAATGATCAACTGATTCTATTTTGAGATAAGAGGAAGAATGGGGTAGGAGCTAGACCTTCTAGTCCTTGCTTCTCTTGCTCCCATGATAATTAATAGCAACTTAAAAGATCTTTCTGAATTTACCTTGAAACTTTTGTTAGGGAAGGAGCTGAGGTTGCTCAGGAAGGGAAGGAAATGAAAATGAGTATCCGAGAAGATGATGGCTGTGGCCAGGCTCTTATCTTAGGAAGACAGAGGTATTGTCAGGCCAGTAAAAATATTGTGCTTCACATCCATACCCAATGTTAGGGCCTGCGGTGACCTCCAGTAGTGATGGCTGCTCATGTGCCAGATAAGTTGGAATTCTTCACAGATTCCCATGGTCATACATGGCACAGAAGTAAAGCTTGTGAATGTCCTGGAAAGACCCATAAAGTTCCGGGCCAGGAGAAGCAGCAGAGTAGTTCTCACAGACTTGAACTTGAGAGGGAAGTTTGATGGAATTGGGGAAATGTAGGTGGGTAGAAAAACTTCAGTTTTGGAAAGCAAGAATACTCGATACTTCTTTTTGTTGTAAAATCTGAAATATAAGGAAATAAAATTAGTAGCCATTATTCAATTAATTTTAGTTTGTTTGATCCAATTTGATTCTTTCCAAATATAATGTATGCTGAACACAAAGTAATACAACTTCTCATTCGCTTGCATTTTATGTCCTTAACAAATAACAATTCATGAAAACCGAATAGCAACAGGCTTCAGATTTTACTTTTCAGGAAAATAGTAAGGTAATATTCTCTTTTTTATTCTTTATTTTGAAACCGAGTCTCACTAAGTTGTGGAGTGCCTCACTAGGTAGCTGAGGCTGGCCTCGAACCCGGATCCTCCGGTCTCAGCCTCCCGAATGCTGGGATTACAAGCGTGCGCCACCACGCCCGGCGGTAATATTCTCTTTTTAATTGGAAAATTTTGCTACTATTCCTGACATTTGATAGTTCTAGTGCTGCTTGCTATAAATTTATTTGCTACTTGTTATCAAATTTTTATAAAGTTATTATCTACTTGTTATAAAATGCAATAACAACATTTCTGAAAAGTTCACTCAGTATGATGATTGAATGACTCAAAATACACTTATTCCATTTAACCAAAGTATGTATGCATTCTGGTATTATTTTTAAAAAATGTATATGACATATCTAACCAATTAAAACTATTCTAGTAAGCATTTACTTATGTCTGCTTTTAAAATTCCAAATGGCTCATAATGCCATACTTGGAATGATGAGTGTCAATCCTCTACTCGAAAGTTAGAACTCGTAATCCACAGCACAAAACTCAAGTCATTTCCTAGAACAGGATATCTTAGCAATATCAAAGACTTTTGTTCAAAACACCAAGAAAAATCAGACAATATAATGACAACCCCTTGGCAAAGTTAAATTGTTAAAATCATTCTGGAATTATCTTACTGGAAAAGATCAACCAAACACATAAACATTTATTAGCATCACAATAAATAAACCTTCGACTAAGGCAATAAAAATGCCATAATGTTTTAATAGCCAAGAAAAATGGCCTTCTAAAGAGTAAAAAGTTAGAAACTCTTTCTACACAGCTAGATTATTTTATAAAAAGAAGAGGAGGTATAAATCTCTCCTCTGTGTTTAAGAAAGACAATCCTGGTTAATATGGTTCGTGTGGTTTTACACTGCACAGTTTTGGGGGCATCATAACCTTCGCCGGTTTTGTCCTACATAGTAAGTAATATGAAAATTCTCAGAACCAGTTCATCTCATTTTTCCTGCAGTGTACTATTTTTTCTGGCTGGAATGTGTTTTTCTGGTAATCTGTAAATATCAGAGAAATTTGTATAAAATCTTCACTGTATTTGAAGGCTTTTTAGAGAGCTAAAAAGTACTAGGCTGTGGCTCTAAAGCAGTAATTCTTAAGCAGGATGCAATTCACCTCTCCCCACCGCCCACAACCTTCCTTAGACATTGGCCATGTCTAGAGATGACTTTAGCTGTAAAAATAAAATTTGGAGGGCTCTATTGGTATTGAGTGGGGAGAAACCAGAGGTGCTAGTAAACAGCCTCTGATATGCAAAGACGGCCTTCCCCAGTACAGAGTTATCTAGGAGAGAGCATGCTGCTAGTGCCAAGGCTGAGGAGTGCTGCTCTACAGTAAATAACAGAGCTAACCCAGACATATTGTTTGTTTTCTAATAAAAATGTTGGTTGGCTAGTAAATAGTATGTATAGAATACCCCCTTTGGCAAGGGAAATGTTGAAAAATAAATGGCTTCTTCCCTTGAAGATTTTAAAGTTTTATGAAGATTGCTGTAGCAGATCTATATACATGTACATATGCATTCTGGTATTGTATGTATTCTAGTATATATTATACATATATATACATACACAAGAAATATCAAACATGTATCTATACAACTTTGTATATCAATTCTCAATAAGTATTTATATAGTAAAGATTTATTCAGTGCACACAGATTTGATTCAGTTCTTGGAAGAATCAAAGTCAAATGAAAAAAATACCAGAAATTAGCTGGGTGTGGTAGTACACACCTGTAATCTCAGTACTTTGGAGAATGAGATAGAGGATTCCAGGCTAGAGGCTAACCTCAACAACTTACAGAGACCTCAACAACTTAATGAGACTCTGTTTCAAAATAAAAAACTAAAAGGGCTAGGGGTGTAGCTTGGAAGTAGAACACCACTGGGTTCAATCCCCACTACCAAAAAAATGCCTAAAGTTGAGAAGTTTGTGTTATAGTGGGAGGAAACTTACAGTTAAATAAATAAATGCAATTAGAGAAGAAAAATGCTGGAGAAGGACTAAGGTAGGGGCGAGAATGGAAATAACACTCATTGACGTAGAAGTCCAAATATGTTATTCTATAGGCAACAGCATTAAGAACTATCTGAGCCAGGCATGGTGGTGCACACCTATAATCCCAGCAGTTGGAAGGCTGAAAGAGGAGTATAATAGTTTTGAGGCCAGCCTCAGCAATTTGGTGAGGCCCATAGCAACTTAGCAAGACCCTGTTTCATAATAAAAAATAATATCAGGCTAGGGGTGTAGCTCAAAGGTAGAAAGTCCCAGTGTTAAATCACTAGTGCAAAAAAGAAAAGGAAAGAGAAGAGAAGAGAAGAGAAGAGAAGAGAAGAGAAGAGAAGAGAAGAGAAGAGAAGGAAAGGAAAGAAAAGAAGGAAGGAAGAAAAGAGAAAAATAAAACCAGCAAAAAATATCTGGTTGGAATAGAGAATGGCCAGGAGTGATCCATACTATTAGTATTTTAACACCCAGGGGAGAGGTGTTAATGAGCTAAATTAAGACAGTACTGAGTATGGAGGAAAGTGGTCAAGTGTAAAAGCTATAAAAGAGAATGAATTGAATAAACTTGGTGATTGACTAGCTAAAAGTGGGATTGGGAGAGGAGATAAGAAAGAACAGACATCTAGGATGATCCCAAGGTCTCAGAGTGAGTGCTAAGGTGGAATGTGTCCCCTCCAAAGTACAGGTGTTGAAACCCAATGGCTAATGTGAAGGCATTCATAAGGGCTTTTCTCCTTTCCAGTGGGATTAAGGCAGGTATAAAAGAAACTTCTCACACCATTTGGCTCTCTTGTCCTTCCATTTTCTACCATGTGAGGACACAGTATTCCTCAGCTCTGGAGAGGACGCAGTCACAAGGTTCTATCTTGGAAGAGAGAAAGAGCAGCCCTCACCAGACACTGAACCTGCCTTTGCATTGATCCTGCCCTTCCCAGCCTCCTTACTTTGAGAAATAAGTTCCTGTCTTTTATAAATTACCTGATTTTAGGCATTTGTTTCAGCAGAAAAAAACAGATCAAGACTATGGGTTAAATGAGGCATTATTTACTGAGATAGAAAATCAAGGGAAAACAAAGTTTTAGAGAATCTTGAGTTCATTATGGCAATCTGAGTTGGAAATGCATTTATGATATCATAGCGTATCCATGAAATATTGTTCAGTGGGAAGTTAAATATGTAAGTCTAGAATTCAGTGTGTGTGTGTGTGTGTGTGTGTGTGTGTGTGTGTGTGGTACTGGGGAATGAACCCAGGGGCATTCTACCTCTGAGCTACTATTTTAATTTTTTTATTTTGAAACCGGGTCTCGCTATGTTGTGGAGGGCCTCACAAAGCTGCTGCAGCTGGCCATGAACCTGGGATCTTCCTGTCTCAGCCTCCCATGTATTGGAATTACAAGCACGTGCCACCAGGCCTGGCTTGTAAGTCTGGAATTCAGAGATGACAGTTAGGCTATATTGGGGGATGATTTTTCATAGATCTGTCATAATTCTGAAATCTAAGAATGGTTCAACATGAAAAATCTATCAATGTAATACATCACTTTACCATAATGAAAGAAAACGAGACACATGATCACTTCTACTGGTACAGAAAAAACACTTGAAAAAATCTGGCAAAATTCAAAACTTTTGATACAAACACTCAATAAATTATAATGGAAGAAAAGTACATTAACATAATAAATGATATGTCTATAAAAATTAATTATGAGGTAGGATAAGAGAAATAAAATATTAGGTAGAAAAGAGATGAACTGGGAAGGAAAAGGAAAATATGGCTTTTTTCATTTTATTGGACTTTAATGAAAAGTTTTAAATGAGATTATTTTATTCCTGCATCTTCTCAATTGTTTCTTCCTTGTATTTGCCTTTTTACTTTCTTACTTGGTGAAATTTGGCCTTCCATTCCAGGATATTTTTGTGATCTTTGGTGATAACCACCTAGCTGGGGTGTATGCTCACATGGACAGTTGTGCCATTGACCTTTTCCTGCTGCACCGGTTCAATGTAGATGACCATATTTCTTCCTGTAAACCTGGATGACCTTGCCAATGGACTGACCTTTGTAGTGTCCTCACACAACCTGAACTTCATCATCCTTTCTGATGGGCATAGATCGAACACTGTACTTCTGTCTCAGCTCTTTGGAAAGAGGGGATGACATAACCTTCCTGCAAATGTGGGAAGGTGCATTGAAATGCCTTTTACGCTTCTTGCTTCGGTCAGAAGTCACAAAGGGATTTTGGATGGTGGCGTCTCAATGATGGCCACAGAAGGGAAGAGCCCTACACGCTGTTTCCAGTTCTATAAGTTTGAAAATATGTGTTTAAAATCTAGAAACTTTGTACTATGGAACCAGCCAAGATATCCATCAACAGATGAATGGATTACAAATCTATGGGATATGTACACAATGGGATTTTACTCAGCCATAAAGAAGAACAAAATCATGTCATTTTCAGGGAAATGGATGGAACTGGAAAACATTATGCTAAGTGAGATTAGTGTCAGTCATAAAAAGTAAAAAACTATATGCTCTCCCTAATATGAGGAAGCTAGGAAAAAGATGGGACATAAGAGGGACTCTAGATGAAAAAGGAGAAAACTTAGGTGAGCAAAGAAGTTGACTTAACTGGAGGTGATGGGGAGAGGGTGGGAAATACCGTAATGCACATGATGTACTTCCACAAACATATCAAAGTCAATCACTAAACTGAACTTGAGGAGGAGGGAGGGGGAGAGAGTGGGGCGGGAATTGGGGAAGGGTTAAATGAGAAATGTGTGCATGTATGCCTTACCAGCTTGTACCTAACAAAAATATATGATTACAATGCACCATTACCAAAAAAAAATCAATCAATAAAAGAGACTTCATAATCTTTAACTACACCCTACAAGGTGTGTTCCATCTTGGGCAGAAGCCTCAGTAAGCCCACCCTTTAATTTAACTCCACTCTACAAGATCTGTTCTACCTTAAGCAAAAGCCTCAATTCCTGAGATGCTTAAGAAACAAAGGATCCCTAAGGAAGGACAAGGTAAAGTGCCACCCAGCCACCACCCACTGATGCCCAGAACCTGAAAATTATGAGGAAGTCCAAGACCTCCACCCCTGCTGTGTGACCCTACACATCCCCTCAAGGGATTCTATAAAAGAAGAACTGTAAAAGCCACTGAGGGCTCTACATTTGCTCTCCCTCTTGAGCTTGCCTGCATTCTGGGCATTCTCGCTGAAAAATGTATCCCTTTCTTTCCTAAATAAACCTCTCTTTTTTCTCTGACCAACGTGTGCTGAAATTCTTTTCTACCAGGGAAGCCAAGAACCCCAAGGAATTTTTGTGTTTTCCCATAACAATCATAT
>PVLC010024780.1:0-24275 GCA_004027655.1 Graphiurus murinus | reverse complement strand
GGAAAACATTATGTTAAGTGAGATTAGTCAGTCACAAAAAGTTAAAAATCAAATGCTCTCCCTAATATGTGGAAGCTAGGGAGAAAATGGGACATAAGAGGGACTCCAGGTGAAGGAGAATTCTTAGGTGAACAAAAAATTTGACTTAATGGAAGGTAATGGGAGGAGGGGGGACACCCTAATGAGCATGATGTACTTATAAGATCACATCAAAGTCAATCACTAAACTGACCTGGAGATAGGGGGAGGGTGGGTGGGAATTGGGGAAGGGTTAATGAGAAATATGTGCATGGATGTCTTTACCTGTACTAGCTTGTACCCAACAAAAATGTGTGATTAATCCTGTTGTACACAAGAAATGTATAAAAATCCATGCTAAAAAATAAATAAATAAATTAAAAAAATAAAGTGGAAAAAAATAAATAAAATAAAATAAAGAATAAAAAATATAGTATAACAGATATATTTATAATCACTGAAAGAAAGAATGATATAAAATGATTATTACAAAGCTAGTCATGGCTCTATCAGAAATAATACTATAACCCTTCCATATCATTTGCTTTGCTATTAGATTTCCACAAGTGAAATACCTTAATCTAGCCTTTTCTGTAAAGTAGTAAATATTTTAGGCTTTGTGGGCCAAATAAGATCTCTCATCTAGTCTCTATATTTTTGCTTTATTTTGCTTTGATTTTTAAAGTTCCTTAACTATGTAAAAACCATTCTCATGCTCATGAGCTGTATAAAAACAAGCTGCTGTCCTGATTTTTGCCCACAAGCCATATTTTGCAAATTCCTGATTATAAGTTAATCAATGGTAAACAGTAAAACAAAACAAAGATACCTATACTAAAGAATTAGAAAGTCCTTGGGTGAGCCAGTTAGACAATGTTCCATTATCATATTCAAAGGATATATCGCATTAAAAGGATATATATACACACATCATATATGTATGCATATATATGTATGATGCTATGAAAATAGAGGTATCTGAAGCTATGAAAATATTTTTGGGGGTATAAGAATCTAGTCAAGAGCATCTAGTCAAGTGGAGAAGATAGTGTGAATTAAATGACCATAGAATCAAAGGTATCATTTCAATTGTGTGCAGTTCTATAAAGGGCAGTTGAGCAGGGCAGTGAGGGTTTGGCAGGCCAGAGGAGATTTTACTGAAGAAACAATGATTACAGTAAGTTTTGCTGGATATGTAGGAGTTAACCTGGAGTGGAGAAGAGAGAATGCCAAGCAACAGAGCTAACAGTTGGAGGTATGTCTTCCTGCAAGAGATCTGACAGTGCCTATCTGAAAGAGGGCCTCTGCCACTGGGGGACTGGAGGGGGCAGAGAAGAGATGATTTGAGGGAAAGGGGAAGAGCCTTGGAGCTCAGCTGACCACACTAACCTCTTTTCCAGAGGCCGTCCTGGTTTACTGGTATAAAAATTAATGTCTCTCTTTCACTCTCAGTGTCCCAGTTTGGATGATAAATTAAATGATAAGTGGGTCATGTTAAGGAGTTTGCTCCTTAACAAGAAATCAATAGGAAGCATTGAGAGACTTTAGGCTGGGCAAATGGGATGCAATCAGATTTGGAGTTGGAAAGGATGGCAGCTTTGTGCCTAATGAATTTAAAGCAGGCCACAGAGGACTTTAAATGGTTGCTCACCAATCATCAGGTTGTCTTTCTGGCTAAACAATTAGTTAATTTTTCTCAATATCAAGCCAGTTCAGGAAAAAAGAAAAATTAGGGAATGATGTTGTTAGACGAAATCATTTGATCATTGGCCAAAAGCAGTTGATTTGGCAGCTACAAGATGGAAACGTTTTCTTTTTCATTTAGTTATAACCTATGACCTGTGTGGACTGTTTGCCACAGTCATGTGCAGGCTGAGCTCTGGTAGGAGTGGATGATGGAGAAAACCAGAAAATGAAACTACTGGAATATGCTTTAGGTGCAAAGCCAATAATCTAGAATACAGAATCACAAAATTAGTACTCGGTTTTCTTCCAGTGATTGGATGAGGGCTGAGACCACTATTGACTCTTTAGTAGGCATACTCAAGGAAATTTGCTGTGTGACACCCAAGAGCTTGTTTCTTATGGATACTATGTTCTTTCTTAAATATCTTAGGTATAGCCATTCATAAAGCAGTTTAAAGCCTTATCCCATTGGCTTAGACTCTCTGAAGATTTTAGCTATAGGGCTAAAATATTTACCTGTAGAGATGTATTTGCCATTAATATTCTTTGTTCAGGATTGATGGACAGCTTTACAAAGTATTTGTCTTAGGAGTAGAGATGGCAAAATTAGCTTTGGCAAAAAAAAAAAAGAAAGAAAATAATTACTGTCTTGTGGGTGTTTTTCTTGAGAACAAATTAAATGGTACCTTCTAGATTCTTTTTTTTTTTCAGTATTCCTATCTGACAAATAAGAACCAGAAAGAAAATCTTAATTAAAGTAAATATTCAAACTGAATGTATAAAGATATTAAAATCATTATGCTATGAATGAATAATATCAAAGTACCATTTATTGTCCTGTAAGTAATTTAGATGCTATAAATATAGGATATATGCATAAGATTTAAAATCCCAATAACACTTTAATAAGAGTATAACAAATAAAATTATAGAAACTCATATTCCTTCAATTTTGTCTTTAAAAATTAATATATTCACTTTGGCTAGGCATAGTGGTGCAAGCCTGTAATATCAGTGACTGGGAAAAATGGAGGCAGGAAGATCACAAGACCAAGATTAGCCTCAGCAGCTTAGCAAAAGCCTGACTCAAAATAAAGAATAAAAATGGGTTGAGAATGTAGCTCAGTGGTAAAGCACCCCTGGGTTCAATTCCCACTAATACAAAAAATAAATTAAAAATAAAAATTAATGTATTTACTTAAAATACATCTCTCCTAGAAAAGAGAAACAAATATGAAAACTTATGAAGTATGAAAGAATCTTTAGCATTTTGAATAATCATTGGGTATTAACCTAGATGTGAGGAAATTGGCAACTTTTAGTGCCTTTTCTTTTTCCCCTTTAATTATTGTTCTGGTCAGTATTCTTGGTTTCACCCTCACAGCTTCACAGAGTATACCATTTGGACCTGCTTGCAGGGATTCTGACCCTGCCACACACTGCCTGACTTCCCAGGCCTCTTTTTGACATCTGGGGGGGAAGCCTCCATAGCCTCCTTTTTCTAGCAAAGCCAGCATTACATGGGCTCCAAGTTGTGCCACCAACAAAAAAGGTAGTCACGCTCTCCTTAATTATTGTGCTGGGGTCATTTTAATCATAGCCACTGGGCCTGGTTTAAACAGGCCACCCCTGGCCCCAAGACCATCCAAGCCATCCCTGGCCCCAGGACCATCTGTGTCGCCCTGGCCCCAACTCCATCTGCCGCCTCCATCACGGCCTCTGCTTCCTCGTTCCTTTCAGCCATCTTCCTTCCTTCCATGACGTCATCTCTGTGGGCCACAGCTTTACAAATGCCTTCCCAGCCAAACTGCAAATCTTTTAAAGTCTTCCTGCTTTACTTTCCACTCCTGAAATTCATTGTACAGTTTGCTGAATGCAAACATCAATATCCCTAATTCAGTTTGGATATTTTGCTGTTTTGAGATTTCCCCCGCCAATTTAATGAGCCCATCGTCTTTAAATTTGGCCTCACACAAAGTTTCAGTACATGGGAAGAATGCTGATAAGTTCTTTGCCAAAGGGTAACACACAAAGCCTCTACTCCATTTCCCTATGAAGTCTTCTTTGCCCTCATAGTCTCCTGAGCACAGTCTCTACAGTCTGCTTTTCTAGCCACATTCTGGCCCTTCCATTTTCCTCTCACAAACCAGTTCCAAAGACTGACAGTCCACATGGTCAGACTTAGATGTAGCAGCAGCTCCACTCCTAGTACCATTATTTGTTCTGATCAGCATTCTTGCAGCTATAATCTAAAAAATGACCATTAACTTAGAGGAAAGAAGATTTATTTTCTTAAGGTTTTGGGTTCAGTCCCTGTGAGGCCAGGGACCGTAGATCTCAGTGACAGGAAGTGGAGAAAGGGAGAGATGGAAGCTGGAAGCAAGAGAGTGACCGAGCCAGGGAAGAAGGAACCATATATATAATCCCAAGGCCGCACCCCCAGGGACCACCTTTTCCAGCCACACCCTGCAGGTCTAGTGGGTACCACCCCGGTAAATCCATTGCAATGAATTTATCCACTTCTGGGATTACAACCCACATAACCCAATTATATTAGCCCCAAATATTAATAAGTGAGCTTTTTAGGGGACATTTTTTATATAATAATTATAAAATAATAAATCTGATGTCATATTTGCAAACTGCTCTCGTTTGTCGAACAGCCTCGGGCTTAGTTCATTTTGTGCTGCTGTAATAGAATGCCTGAGACTAGATGGATTTTAACAGTAAAAAAAACTTACTGGTTCTGGAGATCAGGAAGTCTAGGTCAGGGGTCTGACATCTAGGGATAACGTTTTTTTGGGCGGTTAATGGAGATCAAACACAAGGTTATTCTACCTCGGAGTTACCCTCACCGCTTTTTCATTTCATGTTTCTTTTGAAACAGAGTCTCACTGAATTACTGAGGCTGGCCTCAAACCTGTGATCCTCCTGTCTCAGTCTTCCAAGTCCTGGAATTACAGGTATGTCCCACCATGCTTAGCTGCACATCCCAAGGCAGAAAGGCCAAGGAATGGTGTGAGAGAACAGGCTCTAGTTTGGGGAGGAACCTGCTCCCTCCTGTGCTAATGGCACAAATCCCTTCCCTCCAGCCTGATAGCCTAATCACTTCTCCTTAGACCCCCACCTCCGGCACTGTTGCAGGAAGAGTGCCTTTCCCACACTTGCTTTGGGGTGCGGGCACATGGCAGCCATAGCATCTCTGAATGTCCATGCCTTCCATGTATGCTGACTGCCGTCTGGCTTTCCCTACAAAGTGCTACTTCACCTGTAGCCAGATAAAGTGTCAGCTGTGTTCTCTGCCCTCTGCATTCCCCTAAGCCTGGGGGTGGGTAGATGTTCCCTTGTACTTGACTGCTTTTATAAAATAACACTTAACACACGGCCCTTGACTTTCTCCACTGCCACTCTCTCACCACCCCACCTTGGAAACACACTTGCTCAGACTATAACACCCTACGCTTCTCAGCACAGCAATTTTCTACCATTCTCTTGGTTCTCCTCCATCTCTCTACCCTCTTCTCCAGGGCCAGATAGCATGCAGATGACCCCTGCCGCTCTTTGCCCTCTCATGCCCTGTCTTCTTGTCCTCTACTCCAGGGGTTTACAATCTTTTCTGAAAAAGGTCAAGTAATAAATATATTCAGTTTCCTGGCCATAAGACTTTGTCAAAAATACCACGCATTGCATTCCTATCCTAGTGTGAACATGCCTTATATAGTTCATATACAAGTGGATAAGGCTGTGGTCCCCTAAAACTTGATTAACAAAATCAGGTACTCTGAAAAGCTGAGAAGTGACTTGAAGGACATAAGATAGAGAGCAATGCAAGTATCTGGGGAAGAAAGAACTCCACGGAGAAGAAACTGCAAGTGGAAAGAGGAGGCAGTTCCCCTGCAGTTCTCCAGGGAAGGCAGGGAGGCAGCCTCCTTGGAGCACAGTGGGCCCTGGAGGAGCTGGAGGGGAGGCCAGGGAGACAAAGAAGAGGGACATTTTAGGCTGCCAGTGGGTTTTGGGCTTTTCCTCAGAGACAACAGATAGTCATCGGAGGGTTCTGAGTAGACCGGCAATAATCAGATTTAAGTTTTAATAGGTTTGTCTGTAATAAAGATAGAGGGCAGGGTAGAAAACCAGAAATGAGATAGGCCTGAAATATGCCACAGACCAGGCTGGTAAAAGTGGAGGAGTTGAAAAATGGTTACATTTTATATTTAGATACAGAGATAGATATATAGGTATAGATATACAGATTATTTGTATATATATATATATATGTGTGTGTATACATGTATGTGTATTCATATATAATTAAATATTTTTAATTTTTCCCAATGTTTATTTGAAAGGATTTGCTTTCAGATTAGATTTTGCTTTAACAGAAAGTAGTCAGGAACTGCTCTGGGATTTTTATTCTGACCAACTGGAAAAGTGGCAGACTAGGGATAGAGCAGATTTTAGGGGTTCGATTCTAAGTTCTTCAGACTTGTTTGATTCAAAATGTCTATAAGATGAGCAAATGCACCAGATGTTTGAGATTCTGACACTTACCATTAGTTGCTTGATTTTCTGATAAATGGACAACTATTCTTTATTTTAAAAACAAAACCAGGCATTACAAGGGTGGCGCACACTTGTAATCCCGGCATTTGGGAGGTTGAGACCGGAGGATCCGGGTTCCTGGCCAGCCTCAGCTATCTATTGAGGCATTCCGCAACTTAGTGAGACCCTGTTTCAAAAAATAAATAATAAAAAATAGGGCTGGAGGTGTAGCTCGGAAATAGAATGCCCCATAGTTCAACCCCCAGTACCACAAAAAATAAAAATAAAAATAAATAAATAAAACCAATGATCTAGGCTGAACTAACTCTTCCAGCCCCAAAGTACTTTACTAGGTAGCTGATTGGATACAAAGTAGTGTGACCCATGCCTGAGGGTATGTTTTTCAATAGATTATATTATTCCAATGGTATCTAATTCATGAATAAACTCATAAGTAACTTTCATGTTTTTCTCAATTGTGAATGAGGTTAAGATTACAGAATTTTTTCATGCACTTCACTTGTGTATATTATGCAGAAGAATATACTGATGTTTTTAAGTATTTATAGCATAAAATAGTTACAGAGATAAAATAATGTAGAGTATGATAAAGTACAATATTGTAATATAGTATGTCTGCTAGCTGCAGATTTACATTACATTTCTTATTATTTTAGTGGAATTTTAACTCACATTTTTCCTGTATATAGGAGAAATCAAGTTTGAAATAATTTCTTACTGCAAGAAATGAATTTTCAGAAGAGGATATGAAAGAGGATAGGAGTTAGGCTGGTAGATGTCTAAGGAAAATTCAGTTGTGAAAAGATAACATAGTAGTCAGTTGCAAAGAGAAGATGAGCTAATAAGTTTTCAACTCACTCTCTTCTCCAAGGCCTGGGTCAGAAAAGCAACCTATTTGTTCAGTTAATTTTTTGAAGAATTTGACAAGATAAGTTTAAGTTTTATAATTATTCATTAAAAAATGTAAAATAAAATGAGATGTTTTAAACTTGTTGAAATGCTGAAGAGTTAAAAGTCTCATATGTAGGGAGATCATATTCAAATTTGCATTGGTACTAACTATATTTATTTTCTGTTTGTACAGAAATGTAGAAACTTTGAATTGGAAAGGACCATGTAGGATACTCTTATAGGATCTTCTAACTGGGTACTTCTTAAGTATTTTTTGCTGTGACCTAGAATTTTTTAAACATGGCTTTAAATCAGGTGTGGTGGTCCACACTTACAATCCCAGTACTTGGGAGGCTGAGACAGGGATATCACAGGTTCAGGGCCAGCCTCAGCTACTTAGTGAGGCCATCTGCAATTTAGTGAGACCCTGTTTCAAAATAAAAGAATAAAATAATTCTGGTTCCATACCCAGTACTGCAAAAAAAAAAGGCTTTACAGCAATTGTATACTGTGTATGTGTGTGTGCATGTGTGCACGTGTGTGTGTGTGTGTGTATGTACATGCACAGGTGTATATGACTCAAACAAAAATTTCACAAATCAATAGTTTCCTTTAAAATGAAATACACTGTAACATATTCTTTTTCCCCCTTATTTAAAGAATTTGTTCCATGTTTTATTGCATAGTAATATTTCGTCATCATCAAGAGATTTTCTGCTTCAGGAGTTCCCTGACTTTTCCAGGTTGTATTGTCTGCTTCCTTTACTTGTCTTGCACTCATGGTAGCTTCTGAGACGGTTCAGACACTGTGATGAGGTGGACCAAGACAGTAGCCTCTCTTTATTTTGAATATTTCTAACAGTTAATATATGTATGAGAGATATGATTAGGATAATATAAATATTGGAAGATGTAATAAGATAAAACAAGAAAAAAGGAAGTGAAGAGAATTGGAAACACCAATTGAAATATATAAAGTAAAGGATACTGATTGAAAATTGGAAGAGGGAAGATTTTTTGAAATAAAGGAAACTTGAGTGAAATCACTCTTCCAAAAAGAAAATTAGAATAAGTAGAATGGACTCATGTAATGAAAATGTGCAGAAGATAATCTAAAATCATTGTTATTATTATGACTAAGTCTATAATTTCAAATTACATAAATATTTATATTTAAAATGATCAGACTAGGGTTTTAATTGAGTTATCTATTTAGTTTTCTACTTATCTCTGGGATTCTATATTTAGCCATTTATGACTTTTTTTTCAGAGAAAAAAGCAAGTTTATTTAGGAAAGTATGGGATACAAGTTCAAGGGAGAACACAAGCCATCCCAAGAGGGAGCAAGCAACACCTCTCACAGTGCTTTTTTTTCCAATAGAAGACTCCCATAAGGGAGTGGGTAGGGGTGCACAGCAGAGGTGGAGGTCTGGATTTCCTTAGAAATCTCAGCAGGACAGGCATAGTGGTGCACACCTGTAATCCCAGTAATTGGGAGGCTGAGACAGGAGGATTGCAGGTTAGAAGTCAGCCTTAGTAACTTAGTGAGGCTCTCAGCAACTTAAGAAGACTCTGTTTCCAAAAAAGTAAAATAGGACTAGGGGGACAGCCTGGAGGTAGAAGGCCCCTGGGTTCCACACCCCTCTCCCCCACTACCATAAAAAAGAAAGAAAAAGGAAGAAGAAGGAGGAGGAGGAAAAGGAGGAGCAGGAGCAGGAGAAGGAGGAGGAAGGGAAGAAGAAGAATCCTTACTGGGTGGTGGCTGAGTGGTTCCTGAGCTTGACCAAGTGTCAGACCTTCCATATGGGTTCTTTGTTGACCACTCATCTCAGAAATCTCAGGTAGGGAGGTGGACCATTATATATATATTATATATATTGTATGACTGTAGTTTCTCCTTCCTTTCAATATGTATCCTTTTTTATCCATTAGTTTTTATTTTTCCTATCCTACATCATTTCCCCCCTCTGAGCTTGGATCCCTTAATCTTAAGGGTTGATGAGGGTAGAAAGTCCATCTTCTATAACTTCTTAAATGCTGACAAGGGACAAGGGCCCTTCCTAGCCAGCAGTTAGAAATCTTGTCCTAACTGACCTAAAGGAGACATAGAGAAACTGGCCTCAGTTGTTGAGTTTGGTTCTTTTACAGTCAGGTGAAAAGATAACATCACTGAAGGACATAGCTCCAGGAACATGAGGATCAGAAGGTAGTTTTTTCCTATGTGCTTGAAGTTTTTCTCTTGCTATTTGTTGTGTCATGTGATTAGCATAGCTGATAATCATATAGTCAGCTGTCTCCAATCATACCTCTGTTCTTTTTGCCATCTTCCCAGGTTGCAATTCTCCTTAGTAATAGATATTGTGAGAAGTCAGAAGTACCACTGAAAATTCTGGATTTTAACTAACTCTGGCCTATTAGAAGAATTACAATTTCTCCTAGTCAGACCTGAATGTTACTAACCTGATCCTGTAGATCTCATATATACTGAAACTAATCTAAACTTGGTTCTTAATCTTGAATGAAGAATGGAGTGGGAAATTAGAAAAAGGAATGGAGACTACCATCAGCAGAGTTGATTGGCTGTGACCTTCAGGACTGGTCTGGGAATCCTATGACTTTGTGTATATTTTTGGGATAGTTTAAAAATAATGTGATTGCATTCTCCACCAAGTTTTCATTTAATAATGAGAGGTATTATTTCAGAAAGGACTTAATTTTTAATCCTTGGTTGAGTATAAGCAGTGAATTGCTTTTAAATATAATTTTTTAGTTAATGTATTTTTTTCAATTTCTGATGTGCAAGTAATTTTAATTTTGAGTAATGACTTATGGCTTATTTGACATTTATTAGTAGAACATGTTGCTAAATATTTTGTAAAAATATATGTACCCCTTATGTAGCTTTAGATATTTATGTGTTCAAATATATAAAATTAGAACAGACTATGGCTTCTATGCCTGATCAGTTTGTTTGCTTTAGCCAACTAAATCAAACTTCCACATTTCATCTGTCCAGAAATGAAAAATGTCATGTTAAGTAAAGAAAATCGAAGTATAAATGCTACAAAGACTGTTAACTTAGACAATAATAACAAAAACAAATAATGTTGATACATCTATACTCCCATCTATCTATTTTTATTCAATTTAAAATAAAAGAAAGAATATATGTGGGTCTATATTTCAAAGAAAAGGTCATATACATCTTTAGAATGTACTCAAGTTAATATATTTTATATTAATATAATACTAAGTTATATATTATCAAGTTAATATATTTTATATTAATATAATATTTTATATTTTATATTATATTCTTTACTTTCCTCCCCTCCCCCTTCTTCCTTCCTTCCTTCCTTCCTTCCTTCCTTCTTTCCTACCTTTCTCTGTGGATTGAACCTAGTGGATTTCTACCACTGAACTAGCTACACTCTGTGCCTTTTTATGATGATGATGATGATGATGATGATGGTTTTGTTTTGAAACAGGGCCTCATTTAGTTACTGCATGTTGGCCTCCTGTCTTAGCCTCCCAAATACTGGAAGTGCAGCATTGTGCCCCACAGTGTGTCTGTGTTTTCTATTTGATGTTTTATTTCTACAAATAACCAGCTTTTTCACAGAAGATCTGTAGTAATGGTCAAGCCGAAATTTCTCTCCTGAGGGGCTGCCATTTGACTGTTACAATATTCTAATACTAGTATAATTTTTCTGATTTACATATGAACTCAATGTTGGCATCCTTCTTTTGGCGAAAGCCTGGCATGTTACATGACCTAACTTGGCTACTGCTTGCTCTAGCTGTGAATGATAATTACCTACTGTTGGGAATATAAAAAGGATTTGACTTGCAAGCTGCCAGTTTTACACCCCAGTATGTAAACCAAATCTAGCTACTTCCATCCTTACAACATAATACACATCTAAAAATGTAAAATGTGTCTCATTTATAACCAGAACTGTTGCTCAGAGCTGACAAACAGTGATTATGAGGATGCAATACAATCTGTTCTCTATGAATTGCTTTATTAGTATTATGATAACCTTGACAGCCTTGCCCTATTATGTTCAACTTTAGAGAATTACACTAATTCTTTCATATTTTCTAAGCCAAACACATTTTTTTTCTAGTGAAATTTGCTTATGATGTGAAAAGAGTTATTTGAAGGCAATGTAGTCAATTATACATTCAAATTATGTCTTTCCCATTTATTTATCTACTGTTGCCTAACAGTTTCCGTTCCAGACTCAGTAGCTTAAAACAACATCAGTTTCTTATTTGCAATGATTATATGCAATCATTGATTGGGTTTCCTCCATGGTTTTTCTACTTTCCTGTTGCTGAGGTTGCTCATGCAGTTGGAATCCTCTAAGGTTTCTCTCTGTGTGGCCTCTTGTCTTTCAGTAGTATGATCTGAACTTTTCTTTTTTTAAAAATAAATTTCTAAAAATATAATGACTATTGCATATTAATCATACTAATTAGTAGGTTTCACTGTGACATTTTCATAGATGAATATATCCTGCTTTGGTTATATCTACCCTTCCTTTTACACTCTCTTACCCTTTTTTCTTTATCTCCTGTGATTCTGGTCCCCACTCCTTACCTAATGGACTGTCTTCTACTTTCAGGTTATCATTTTCAAAAAATTTCCACATATAGCCGTGCGTGGTGGCGCACGCTTGTAATCCCAGCATTCGGGAGGCTGAGACCAGAAGATCCGGGTTCCCAGCCAGCCTCAGCTACCTAGTGAGGCACTCCGCAACTTAGTGAGACTCGGTTTCAAAATAAAGAATAAAAATAGGGCTGGGGGTATAGCTCGGAGGTAGAACGCCTCTGAGTTCAATCCCCAGTACCACAAAAAAAAAAAAAAAAAAAAAAAAAAAAAATTTCCACATATGAGAGAAAACATGTGATACTTGTCTTTTTGTGTCTGGCTTATTTTGCTTAACACAATATCTTTCAGTTCCAATTTTTTTTTTTCAAATGGCATGGTTTCATTCTTCTTTATGGTTGAATAATTCTCCATTATGTATATATACTATATTTTCTTTGTCCATTCATCTGTTGATGGGTACCTAGTCTGATTCTATAACTCTGCAACCTTGAATAGTACCTCAATAAACATGGCATGCATTTATCTCTTTTATATATTAACTTCATTTTCTTTGGGTATAATCCCATGAATATTATAGATGGATTATATGATAGTTTTATTTTTAATTTCTGGAGGGAGCTTAATACTGTTTTCCACAGTGTCTGTACTAATTTATAACCCCACTAAGAGTGTATAAGGGTTTCTTTTTCACTAGCATTTATTTTCTTTTTAATAATAGTCATTTTGACTGAAGTGAGATTGAGTCTTAATGAAGTTTTGATTTGCAGTTACCTGATGGCTAAAGATGTTGAGCATTTTTTCATATATTTATTCATGCTTTGGGCATCTTCTTTTGACAAGTGTCTGTTCAGATTTTTCACCCATTTATTGATTGAATTACTTGTTCTTTTGTTAAATTTTTTGAATTCTTTAAACATCCTGGATATTATTCCTCTGTCAACTAAATAGCTGACAAACTCCCATTCTGTAGGTTGTCTCTTCACTCGGTTGATTGTTTCCTTTGCTGTACAAATACTTTTTGATTAGATGTAATCTTATAGGTCAATTCTTTCTTTAATTTCCTGAACTACTGGGGAACTATTCATGAAATCATTGTCTATGTCAGGATCTCAAAGTGCTTCCTCTATGTTTTCCTCCAAGAGTTTCAGGTCTTACAATCTTTGATCCATTTGGGGTTGATTTTTACACAGGGTGAGAGGTAGGGATCTTGTATGGCTCTGTAGTGTATTTTGAAATTGGGTATTGTGCTACCTTATGCATGCATTATTTTTTCTTTTTTGCTAAAGGTCTTTTGTGCTTTCATATGAATTTTAGGATTGCTTTTTTTTTTTTTTTTAGCTCTGTGAAGATTGTCATTGGTATTTTGATGGGAATTATATTGAATCTATAGATTGCTTTTTGTATTATGGCCATTTTAACAATATTGACTCTCCCAAACCATAAACATAAGAGGTCTTTGCCTTTCTATCTTCTAGTATCTTCTTCAATTTCTTTCTTCGATGTTTTAAAATTTTCATTACAGAGATCTTTTATCTCTTTTTAGGTTAATTCCTAGGTATTCTTTTTTTTTTCTCCCTAAGACACTTGTGAATGGAATTTTTTGTCTGATTTCTCTCTCAGTGAGTCCATTATTGGTATATAGAAAATATACTAATTTTTTATGTTGATTTTGTATACTGCTACTTTGCTGGTGTTTTTTAATCAGTTCTAAGAGTCTTTTGGTGGAGTCTTAGGGTTTCAAAGAATAGAATCACATCATCTGCAAATGAGGATAATTTGACTTCTTCCGTTTCTATTTGTATCCCTTTTCTTTCTTTCTCTTGTCTGGTTGCTCTGGCTAAAATTTCAAGCTCTATATTGAATAAGAGTAATCAGTGGACAACATTGTCTTGTTCCTAGTTTTAGAGGAAATGCTTCCTGTTTTCCCCATTCAGTATGATGTTACCTATGAGTTTGTAACATGCAACTTTTATGATGTTGAGGTGTCCTCCTTCTATCCCTGAAGTTTATTCATAAAAGTTTATCACTGAGGTTTATTCAGTGCTTTTATCACAAAGGGATGTTGAATCTTATCAAAGCCTTTTTCTGAGTATGTTGAGGTGATTCTGTGATTTTTATCTTTGATTCTATTTATGTGCTATATTATGTTTATTGGTGTACATGTGTGGATAGAACCAACTTGATCATGGTTTATGATTTTTTAAAATGTGTTATTGAATTTGATTTGCAAGCAGTGAACCAAAAGAATATAAATAACCTAAGTAGATCAATAGTGAGCAGTAAGATTAAAGCAGTAATAAGTCTACCAGAAAAGCCTAGGACCAGATGGCTTTTACTACTGTATTTTACCAAACTTTTAAAGAACTAACACCAGTGTTATTCAAACTACTCTACAAAGAAGAAACTCTTTCTATGAAGCTAGTATTATCCTGCTACCAAAACCCAGTAAGGATACACATTGAAAGAAAATCATAGATCAATATATTCAATAAACATAGATGCAAAAATCTTCAATACTTGAAAGTCTGATTCAATAACACATTAAAAAGATACACTTTTAGCTCAGCACGTGATTTCTGAGAAAACTTTCTTACACAGTGCTTATTAAGGTTCTGCTTGTACCACACATACTAATCACTCAAGCAAATCACATAGCCAAGCCCAGAGGCTGTGTGGGAGGGAACTGGGTCAGGACATGAATATCCATAGTCTACTGAGGTCCAACACTGAAATTGACTGCCACATCTCCATAATAAATTTAATAGAGAATAATAGTACCTTATTATTATGGTACTAAGGAATTGAACTCAGGGGTGTTCCACTGCTGAGCTAAACCCCCAGCCCCATTTTAATTTTATTTTGAAACAGGGTCTCTCTAAGTTGCTGAGAGTCTCACTAAGTTACTGAGACTAATCTTGAACCTGTGATCCTCCTGTCTCATCCTCCCATGTGCTGAGATCGCAGTCATGCACCACCACGCTTGGCACAGCATCGTATTTCCAACTGCACTCAAAATGGTTTTTCCTTTTGGTGAAAGGCATTGCTTTCTTTCTACAATTACCATACTTCTGTCTTTATTTTTTGTCTTTTCAATATTATTTGGCTCTGACAAACCAATTTAGATATCACAAGGTATTTGGAAAGTAATTTATAAGTATTTTAGGAAGAGCATACAACGTGCTGAGTAAGAACAAAGCCTGTGGAATCATCCTGCTCTAGATTTTGGTCCTAGATTTACCAGTTGCTAGTTGTTGACCTGGAAGTTTTCCTAATGTTGCTAAGCCTGTGCACATTCATTTGTAAAAATCAGTGGAAAATGTCCTTACAGTCCTTGTGTAGTCTACATAAAATAACTTGTAAAAATCATTTGCATTATGCTTGATATCATAAGCACTGTAACTACATATTATATTTTACCTTTAACCCCTTAAATGAAGTTTAAATAAATAGGAAAATATTATCACATTTTTCGGCTCATACCAGAGCCATGGTTCTTTCTAGCTACTTTTTTGTGGAGCTAATTCATAGCTAACACTGCAGTGGAATCATACAAGAATGTAGGACAGAAAGAGAAAGCAGTGATCCTGAGATATTTTGAATGCAAATCTCCAAATTGATAATGTGTGCAGGAGAGAAAGGAACAGACTAAGGTCATGGGTCAACTAGTCTTTTAGGAGTATTTTAACCTCTAGCCTCAGAGGCATTTTTCCCCTTACCAGTCCCATACTGAAAGTTCTAGAATTTAAAATCATATTCCAGACAACTGTAATAATTTCAGTTTATGAAAACTCATTTACACTTTTTCAGTATTGGGAATTGACCCCAGGGGAACTCTGCCACTGAGCTACACCCCTAGCCCTATATATTTTTTTTTTATTTTAAGAAAGGATCTCATTCATTTGCCCAGACTGGCCTTAAACTTGTGAGCCTGCTGCCTCAGCCTCCCAAGTTGCTGGGATTGCAGGCATGCACCACTATACCTGGCCAAATACTCATTTATTCTTAAACTTGATTTTATCTTTGAGCAAACTTCAGAAAATCATGACTACTGAGATGTATTTTTACCTGTTTTCTCATTATATTCTTTAAAATAACTCTCTAAAACATGGTAGGGACGATGTAATTAGGATGTGTGCACCATATGTGCAGCTTATGGGGGAAACTTAGAGCAGACCGGCATAGCAAGAATACAGTGCACACACCTCAGCCCACAGTAGCCTGGGTGCTTCCAGGCTGGCAGTGCAGGCAGGCTGGAGCTAACAGCTGTGTTAAGCAGTTCCTCCAGTGTGAGAAAGAATTGACAGCTACTTATAGGGTATAATTAATGTAACATTTTGTAGAAGTAAACACATTTTCCAGTCCTTGAGGAACTGTTAAAAAGAAAGCAAAGGTGGAAAATGAAAGATGCCTTTGACTGACAGACAGCACAGTCTTGATGAGAAGCATGTCTGTGACTATAAAACAATCTTACAGATACTACAGATGGCTCTTCAACTCTGACAATAGAGTGGAAGAGTTAAAAATCATACAGGGAAACAAAACCTATCCTCAAAGTAATTATAAACATGCAAAATATTCCTGTGATGATATCACATACTTTTGTTAAGTAAAAACTATGATGGTTCCATGTAAATCTGTTTTTCTAGTTTTTTTGTTTGTTTGTTTTTATTTTTTTGTGGTACTGGGGATTGAACCCAGGGGCATTCTACCTCCGAGCTACACTCCCAGTCCTATTTTTGTTCTTTATTTTGAAACAGGGTCTCAGTAAGTTGCAGAGGGCCTCACTAAGTAGCTGAGGCTGGCCATGAACTCGGATCCTCCGGTGTCACCCTCCCAAGTACTGGGATTACAAGTGTGTGCTACCACGCCCGGTTATCCAGTTTCTTATTTTAAAAATAGAGTAGTAGGAAGTCAGGAGGGATCTGAGTAAGGAAGGAAGAAAGGAAAAAGAGAGATGTGTATTTATTAATCTCAAGTAAAGATGATACTGATTTTTCTATATCAATAACACCATTTCTCCAAAATTAATCTCCCAGAGTACAGTAACTGGTTAGACATATTAGAAATTATTTTTAATTATGTAATGCCAAAGTAGTAAACTTGGACAAAAGGTTTATTTCAAACTACCATCACAAGCTTGCAGGTTGGTGCTCACATATTGTATGTTTGATCATCAGGCTTGCATCTTTGAGCAACTAGTGACTTGGTATGGTGGTGCACACCTGTAATCTCAGTACTTGGGAGACAGAGACAGAAGGATCACAGGTTTGAGGCCAGCCACAGCTATTTAGCAAGATTTATTTCAAAATAAAAATAAAAATAGGGCCAGGGATGTAGTTCCGATGTAGAATGCCTCTGGGTTCAATCCTCAGCACCAAAAAATAAAATAATTTTTTAAAAAATGTATAAAATCATATCTGAATGATATTATTTGGTAAGAATTATTAAGTTAATGGTAAATTATATTAAGAAAATTTTATTCCCAATACAATTAGAAATTAATATTGCTTTAAATTGCATCCAAAATATCCTGCTCTATTTGTCTCTACAAATCTCTTGTCTCTGATCTGAACATCTGAGATTCCACATCCACTGGAAAACTTTTTATTGAGACAGTGGGAGTTGTAATGGTGATTTTCTCCTATGTACCATGTGAATCTTACTTTTCATTTTAACTTGGATAACATGGGAATCTATCCTTTTCCAGAGTAATTGTATTGCTTTTCTTGCCCTCTGTTGTCCCCAGTGAAGATCAACCCACCCACCCCAAGGGATTGGGATAACTAGAAACAGTTATCATCTATGAAGGATCAGTGAGGAGAAGTAGAGGACCTGTGTAAAACTGAATAGCAGGCAAAGCAGTATGTATGTTTTACATGTGTGGAAATAGTATTTTACATTCAGAAGAGTGATATGCTATTTCAGCTACAGTTATCAGTACAAGTCTTCCTCATTGGAAAATTATGCATCAGAGGAACTAATAGAATATGTTTTCAATAAACTTCTATCAATACACTTTTAGCTGGTGACTTGGCATGGGTTTTGATGACTTGGGTAGAGAGTAACATTATACTAGTGTTTTGACAGGTTGGCCAGGAAGTGCTCAGTAGAAATTCCAGGACAATAGGGAGAGCAGGGGCAGGGAGACCATTTACCAGACTTATGGCGATCCCTCTTGCTATCCCTCTCAGGGTGATCAAGACATGACTTGGTGAAGACTTGGACTAGGGTGACAGTAAAAGGGAATCTCAAGGAAGCAGAAGAATTGCTAGAACCTATAGCTTTGGATATAGTATTTATCTTTTAAGATGTGGATTATTTTGCTTTTATTGCCTCATTTAGCCTCAACCATTTTGTAAAATATGAATACTAATATCATTACAAGGTAAGTAACTTTTGTAAGCTCACATAGTTAATAACTCACACAACCAAATCCCAATCTGGGGTCTGTATGAACCCAAGCCATGTTGTAAAAGATACTAATGTATCAAAGACTAAATAGTTATGTTAACATTTCTAATTAGGAGACAAATGCCTACTAAAAGACTGGATTAATGTTGATCATTAGCATAATGCAAACTTTTTTTTCTTTTTCCTTTTATTTAGTGCGACTTCATGACAGCATATCAGAAGAGGGCTTCCATTACTTGGTGTTTGATTTGTAAGTATATGCTTTATGTTAATTTATTTTTGCTATTTGAAGACCAGATTCAAGCCAGGCATGGTGGCAAATACCTGTAACCCCAGTACTTGAGATGGAAGCTGAGACAGGAGGATTGCAGGTTGAAGGCCAGCCTCAGCAACTTATGAAGAACTTCGGCAACGTAGTGAGACCTGTTTCAAAATAAAAAGGGCTGGAGGTGTTGCTTGGAGGTAGAATGCCTCTGGATCCAACCTCCAATATCTCTCTCTCTCTCTCTCACACACACACACACACACACACACACACACATACACACACACACACACACACAATTCAAGGACAAAATTGAGATTATGTAGGTTGATTTAAGCTAATTAGGACTTTTAAACCGAGATTTTACTGACAAGAATGAAGAGAAAATAATGATTGCTGGTGGCAAGGATACAGTAAAACAGGCCACACACATGGCTGATAGGAGTTTAATAAGAACACACTTTCTGGAAATCAACTTGGTACTGGCTATCAGGAGATTTTAAAATGCCCATTTCATTTGATACAGTAATTGCACTTCAAAACCCAGGGAAAATTCTATGCTGAAAGATATTCATTGGATCATCCTTATTAATAGGGGGCAAAAAGGAAAAGAAAAAAAAACTTAGGGATCCAATAACAGAAAAACAGATGTATAATTATAGTAGACTCATACAATGGACTACTCTAATATCTTAATGTGATATTGACAAAGAGTTTTGGGAAATAGGGATGAAAAGTATTTTATATAACAGCCTATATGAGTGTTATTTCTCTAAGGATGCTTTAAAGATTTTTCCGTCATCTTTGGTTTTTCAAAAGTTTAACCAGGATGTGCCTTGGCTTACATCTTTTTAGGGCTTAGATTATTTGGTTAGTCTCGTGAATATGTAGGTTTATGTCTGCCAAATTTAGGAAACTTTTTGACATTGTTTCTTTGAGTACTTCTTCAGCCTTGCCTTCTTCTCTGGTTTTGAAAGTCAGATGACACAGATGTTGGATTTTTGTTGTTGTCATAGTCCCATAGGATTCTGAGGCTGTGTCCATTCCCCCACCTTCCCCAGTTTATTTTCTTTCTTATTTTCAGATTGAATAATTTATATTATTCTGTTTTCAAGATTGATTCTTATGTGTTTTTTATTTTCTTCATTCTGCTGTTGAGCCTATTTATTCAGTTTTATTTTTTTTTATTGCAGCTGTTGTACTTTTTAGTTCTACAGTTTCCTTTTGGTTCTTCTTTATACTTTATACCTTCTTTCCTGAGACTTCCTTTTTTAAAATTTGTTTCAAGTATATTTATGGTTGCTCACCAAAGATTTGACTGACCTTCCTTCCTTCCTTCCTTCCTTCTTTCCTTCCTCCTTCCTTCTTTCTTCTTTTCTTTTTTCATTCTGCAGTGCTAGGAATTAAACCCAGGGCCTTGTATGTACTAAATAAGCACTTTACTACTGAGCTATATCCCAGCCCTACTAAAGAATTGTTATTTGGCTAATTAAAAATCCTGGTCACATATTCCAATAGCATTGCCATCTAGGTATTGCTATCAACTGATTGTCTTCTCACTCAACAGAGATTTTCTGGTTCCTGATATATTGAGTGAATTTGGATTATATCCTAGATATTTGGGAAATTATTTCATGGAACTCTCTATTTAAATCTTCTTTTTAGGAGGCCTCCTCTGATACCACACCGGCAGGAATAAGGAGGTGCCGATAATGGTGGATACTCAAGGTTTCTACTAAGCCTCCACTGACACCTGGGGGTGTGTCTCCTTACTTTGGGGCAAGGAGTACAGCACAGGGATTGCCCCATCCTCCCTTTTAGGCTATAGTTAGTGGGAGAAATGCATCTACACTATTCTTTTTCTTTTAGACTCAGACCTGTTCTTACTTTTGAATGGACCTAATTGTCCCGATATCCTTTGCTATATAAATTAAAGCATAAATGTTGGAATGAAAATATTTTTTCCAATTCTCACTAAGTAATATAATCTGAATTTGATTTGATCACAGATCTGTCAGGTAGGAACTGCTTTCTCTATCCTTTTATGTTTGCTGTCTGAGGGTATGTGAATTAACTAACAAAAGACAGATTTATAAGAAAAAGACACACCATTTTATTAGTATTTATGTCCATGGGAATTCACAGAAAAGAAGTGAAACTCAAACAAGCAGTTAGGTTCAGTGTCTTGTAAATCATTTTAACAAAGGAAAGAGGATGGACTTCAAGTGATTATAAATTGTAGAGAAGTGGAGGGTATGGTAGCACTTGCCCTTAATGCCAACTCAGAAAACTGAGACAAGATGATTGCATGTTCAAGGCCAGAGTTGGCAACTTAGTGAAACCTTATTTCAACATTATAAAAATAAAAATTGCTACTGGTAGAATGCTTACCTAACATGCTTGAGGCCCTGGGTTCAATCCCTAATACTGCAATGAATAAATAAATAAATTTTTGAGAAGTGAATAGTAAATGTAACAGGAAATTAGTGAAAGAAAGGGGCTATTTTAATAAAATATATTTATGTGAACTCATCTTGCTGTCAAATCCTCATCTTCTGTAAGAGCTACTTTTATCACTGGTACAAGGAATAGGGGTGGAGTCTAAAAATAATCCTTACACCAAAGTGTCTTCTTTTGGGGTGGCATATTCTGATCTCATTCAGCTCAGGAAGCACTTTAGTGTTAGGTCAAATCTTCTACCATGCTGCTTTCCTATAGTCATCAAGTTATTTGCATCTAATACTATATATTTTATAGGTTTCTATATAGATTTTTTGCTTAATTAAGGAAATGATAAGAATCACATTGCATGTATTTTCTTAGGCATCATTTTTGTAGTTCAAAATAATTGGTGAAGAATATATAAAGAAAGCAGCTCACATGAAAACAAAATAAGATTTACAACTACAATGAATTATATCTATAGGAAAAATATTGTTTGTGTTATTTTTGTTGCCAAAATCAAAGTGAAGAGACTTCTGAGAATGAAAGTTTGCATAAAAGCCATAGTAATTTGAAGTATTATGTGTTAGGCAACTGAACGTCTGCTTCTAGAATGAAGAGTTCAGACCCTATTGGAAGTTTAATATGTGAGTTATCAGCTGGGCACCGTGGCACATGCATATAATCTCAGTACTTGGGAGACTGAAACAGGAGGATCACAGGTTTGAAACCAGCTTCAGCAACTCAGCGAGGCTCTTAGCAACCTAACAGGATCCTGTTTTAAAACAAAATGTAAACAGAGCTGGAGGTGTAGCTCAAAGGTAGAATACCCATGGGTTCAATCCTCAGTACTACACACACACAAAAAAAAAGAGATGTGAGTTATCAGAAGTTCCCATCAAAATGCTTTGTCAGTAAATGGGATTGGTAAGATAGTTAAACACAATCCAATAAAGCATCTACCTTCAGAGATTATTGAAAAGCAAGGAGAAAAGTATGGATTTAGAGTCTGGAGTGTAGCTCCATGGTAGAATGCTTGCCTAACATGTGTGAGGCCCTGGATTCAATCCCCAGTACGGGGGGGGGGGGGGGAAGGAGAGATTTTCAATGACTTTAGTCAGTAGTACAACCAATATGAATATGTGATTCTTCAAAATTGTTAGAAGATGAAAACTAAGGAGCTTTATACATTTTAAATATTGTTTAGAAAAGTGTGGTCTTAAAGATATCAATGAAATACTCATATGGGAATATTGGGAGCCCTTAGCCAATAAGTTTCAAGCTAAAATAACTGCCTGATTTCCTAAAGAAGGAATGTTCCTTGTGCTCCTTCTTTTGATGCTGTTTTTGGCAATGTGGTACTTGTGCATACTTCCCATGGAATGTCAGCTATTTAGAATCTAATGGGAAGTTCTATTTTTATAGGTGCATTGAGTCATTTTTAATGGAATACTTTTCACTTTGTAAAAAGCAAAGGACACGAGTTCTATGAGAAAATAGTTTCCTTTTGCTGTTTTAAACAGATACATATTTATTCTGATACCTCACCACCACTTCTGACTGTGCAGCGTTCCTTACTCTTTTGGAAATAGACTTAGGAATCAGTGGGAAAGTCCTTTGTGAAAGTGAAGGTACCTTCACAGCAAATAACGAAGAGCCCTGACTTTTTGGAATCATCCTAGGATTTATAACTAGCAGGGTTTTAGGCACAGGCCAGCAGTTCTCGAAGGCAAGAAGGGCTAAGAATATAGAGATATGGATTTATATGGAATTTAAGGGAAAACTAGAAAGTAATGAAGTTAGAGTATAGTGTCCAAGAGGGACCTTCTGACAGAGATTTGGACCTTTGGCAGGTATGGCAGAGCCTGTCCATTTAAGGGCTCATGAGAAATAAAGCCTTGACCAGGGCAGTTACCTGAACATAAGTGTTGTCGTGGGGAAACTATTTTCTTCTTACACACATCTTAGGATCATTGCCTGGAGCCTGTAAATTAGAGGGGCAGAAGACATTTTAAGAAGAGAAAAAACAAATGGAAGTTTATTAGCACATGTATTGCACACTCAGAGGAGTAACTCAAAGGATGGTGAAAATTGAGGTTGATGTAGCATCTCAATAAAAGAACAATACATTTTTAGAGAAGTAACAAAATAAAGAGAAAGTTTCTAGGAGCAGCAAGTTATGAGAAGGTAAATATAAGAGAAGAACCAACTGCAGATAAGGGCTCCTGTTGGGGAGGTGTGTTCTGTGTGGTCTCTTCACAGCCTCCAGGCTGAGGAGGCTCTAGGTCTTCTCTAGTGATTAACATCTGCCCCTCCAGGAGAGGGTAGGGGACGACTTCACAAATCTAGGTCATGCTTTTAGTCAAATCAGGGGGGAGAGCAGAGAATTTTTTGTATCCATTTCTTCCCAATTGCCCTCATCTGGAAGAAATTTTTATGGGAAAGTGGCATGTTTCGGGTGGGATATTTTTCTATGTTTCATTGGTGACATATCTTTTAGGAACTAACTGCCAGAGAATATATATACTTTGCGCATACTGAGTAAATACATAACAATGAAATACAAATTTATCACAGCATTGTCTAAGCAATGGGCAAATGTATAAGAGAATAGCACTGGGGTTGAATTTTCATAATCTTCATGGAGAACTAAAGTAAGTAGAATAGAATAAGGTATATTTAGAAGAGTGATGAGAATGAGGACTTAATTTTCAGTCTCAAAGATACCCAAGGATAACCTTTTGACATTATCATTTCTCTAGCCTGCTTTTCTTACATAACATGTGCCTGTGGGACTAGATGAAAAGATTGTTAGACATCTTTCAAGTCCTTTTTGTTCTGTGAGGCCAGGCTCCCATCCAGTTGAGGTTTCTGGTAGAATTAATCCAACTCCTGATGACAGTTATCATGTACTTAAAAAATTTCTTAAGATTCTAAACTAGTAGAGAAAAAATGATAGTATGTACAAATGACCTTTTTTTTTTCCTCCTAGCAAAAACATGTCTTGGCATATGCAGTACTTCTTTTTTGGTACCTACTAAACACATTAGGGGAAAAGCAGTGCTTCTGACCATTTAAAAATAAATACCCCAATTTTTTTTTTTTTTTTTTTTTTTTTGCGATACTAGAGGTTGAGCCCAGAGGCATTCTACTTCTGAGCTACACTCCCAGTCCTATTTTTTTTCTTTATTTTTTTTTTAATTTTTTAATTTTTATTGTAGTAATTCGTGCAATATAGCGTACATCTTTGTTAAGTACAAATTGTTAACAACATATTTGCACACAATTCTCATTTGACCCCTTCCCCGATTCCCTCCCCATTCCCGTTCCCTCCCCCTCCCTCCCCCTAAGGTTCACTTCAGTGAGTGACCTTGTTATGATTGT
>PVLC010024779.1:0-24278 GCA_004027655.1 Graphiurus murinus | reverse complement strand
CGAAGTCACACTGACTCAAAAGCCTGTCAACCTCAGTTCCCCCCAAAGAATTCAGGCTGCCTAGATTTAAAAATACATAAAGTTGCCACTTAGCCTTCTTCTTGTGGCCAGATGATATTAAATTTACAATTTGTATTTTCTTTTCCAGAAAGAAATGTGGTGTGAAATCTCCTTGGACTTCTGATGCAGTTGGAAATGCTACGGAGAGGTGCGGAGTGGCTGATCCTGTTGCCCACTCTGCTGTTTGGCAGGTGAGGGATCTGGGCATAGGAGGAGGCAGGCAGTCCTGATTCTAGGCAGGGGGACACGAGAACCCCTCTCACCAGTGCTCCAGAGCTGGCTGAATGCAGGGGGTAACTGAACGGAGGTCTGTGAAGGCACTTTGCACAAGCCAGCATGAGGCCTGCACTGCTGCTACTGCATTCCAGGCTCCAACGTCAAACCTCAGAGGTGTGACTCTACTTACCTGTTCTTTCTCTTCCCCAACATCAGAGGGAACAGAGCTAAGGACTCCCAGACCTAGAGACACAAAAGAAAGGGTATTGTCCTAGGTTAGTTGTAAGTGGATACCAGACTCTAGTATCTGAGGAAGAAGGCAAGCACTCTGGTAGTTTTAATGACATGTATTAGACATTTGCTGTAAGACTCCAGGCTCACTCATTACCAAGGCTTCCCAAAACCTGCATTAAATCAGTGCTTGTTTTGAGAAAGCCAAACTGGGGTATGGTCCTAAGGGAGAGTAAACATTTCATGTACTAAGATCATCCCAAGCATGGTATGGGGGCACATGACTATAATCTGAGCTGCTAAGGCCAGCCTCAGCAACTTAGTGAGGTCCTCAGCAACTTAGAGAAACCTTGTTTTAAAATAAAAAATAAAATAGGGCTGGAGGTGTATCTCAGAGGTAGAAAGCCCCTGGATTCAATTCCCAGCACCAAAATAAAATAAAATAATCCCAAGAAGTCTCTGGAGAAATTTTTTTCAAGAATGAATGTTAACCTATCTTTAAGTTTTTAAACCCCTCCTTTTAAAATAAAAATTCTACTCTAAATAACACAGCCAAGGCTTTCCACTTAAGGCCAGACATGGTGGTGCATGCCTGTAATCCCTGTATTTGGGAGGCTGAGACAGAAGGACTGGAGGTTTGAGGCTAGCCTCAGCAACTTAGCAAGACGCTGTTTCAAAATAAAAAATAATAGGGCTGGGGGTGTAGATCTGAGGTTGAATGTCCCTGGATTCAATCCTCAGTGCCACATAAAAAAAGACTCTGGAGAAATATTAGCTCTAGTTTGTTAGACTTGTTAAGGAATTTAGATTTTAGGATTCCTAATATAAAGTGTTTCATTTAAAGTAAGAAGTCAGATGAATTTTCCAATACAATTAAAATCATATGATAATTTATTATAAGGGTTTTTATAAAATACCTTATGAAAATTATACATACATAGGAACAGTAAAATTGAACAATTTACATTCTAATTAAAACTGTTGCAAAGCATGTTTCTGGCAACTTTTATTCTGCTTTCATATAGTAAAGTGATAAAAACAATCATATATATGTGTGTGTATATATACAAGAAACCTTGCATAGCCTTGTATGTATGTATGTGTTTCTTTTTAACATATTCTTTTACAAAATACAGGCTTGAGACACGTTTTGGGATACAATTATGCCAAAATAAGCCAAGAACTGAAAGTTCCATGTATAGCCAAGGGGTGGCACCAAAGTACACTTGAGGCTTTGGGGAAAAGGGAAAGCAGTTTCTCCTGGCAGAAATATGGGCAATCAATTCAGCCTTATTGCCCTAACATGGAATTCTTATTTTATTAGCTATTACAGAGGAAACAGTTGTTTTATTGTGTAATTCTTCATCCTCACTAATGTTCTTCCTCTTCCCAGCCCACCCCAGGAGTATCTTCTGTTACTTTTTCTACAACCTACCTATTTACAAGTACTACAAGGGTTTTAATCAAGTAGCAGGCCTTAACCATAACACACGAGTGTGGTGTGAATCACATGATGGCAAGCTAGAATGCTTTCTTGGTTAAAAATACCCCCAATTTAATAATTTTTGGCATCATTTCCTTTGAAGCAGCAGCAACAGTTCAATGTTTGTAGCTTGCTCAAATATCTTCTTTAATGTTAGCATCATAAATAAGTCACACATCTTATTATTAAGTCCTTGGGCCCTGTAATCAAGCACATGCAGCTTGAGTTTACCACACTGTGTGTAGTATTTATTAGTGGCAATGAATAGGAAGCAAGGTTCTCTGTCCATGTAGTCAAACTTCCAAGATCAGATTACACCTGTGTATCTGTTTCCAACAGATGAGCAGTGGATTCTGGAATTTTACTTGGAAATCTTGGCAATCAAAAGCATTCTGAGGGGTAGTGTCGCTTCAATCCAAGTGTTGGGAGAATTTACCATCTTCTCCCAGAGAGCAACTTCCTCTGAAGTGGAATCCATCCAGTCCACTTCAGTCCCATAGCTTTTACCTGAAATTAAAAATAAAAATAAGAGAGAGTGGAGGGAGGGATGTTCTGCATTTAGGAAAGAACATGATAGGGGTTCATTTCTTGAAATATCAGGTCCTTCCTTTGGTGATAATATTAGTGACAACCTCATAGGACCATTAGGGGGTTTAAATAAAGTAATGCAACTAAAGCATTTAGTACATACAGTGACTAGTACTCAATAAATGTTAGTTGTTGTTATTATTCAAAGTATGCCTTTAGCCTTGAAGGATCATAAGTATTTCTTAGGGATAGAAAGTGATGAAGGCATTTCTGTCCCAGGTACTCCATCACCACCAACTTCAGCATTAAACAGACAGACAGGGTTCCTATTAATCTTAATCTCTGGAGCCCTTGGCACACAACCTGACATTCCTTCACTCATTTGTTTCATGACACTTAATGGAGAAAGGCTATCTGTTTTCACCAGGAAGATGCAAAGCAACAAACAAACCTCTAGTGTCTCCAGTAGAATTTGGTTCCTGGAAGATTAATGAAACAGTTGTTACCTGTTCCAAAGCCAATCCGAAGACCTCCCAAAAACTGGTTGGTTAATTTGTAGTGGTCCCAGACTGTGAGCTCCACACAGGCTTCCATTAGGTCTTCAGGCCTGAACCCATCATACACCATGGTATGATTGAAAATGGGGTTGTTGGTTTTCCCCACTGCTCTTGTCTTCTGGCGACTTTTCCTACTTGTATCTGGAAGGATGGTACTACCAAAAAAAAAAAAAAAAAAGGCATTATTATGAGAGCATTTTAATAAGAGAGTGAAAATTTGTACTTTCAATATATCTCATCACAGCTACTAAAGGTTGACAATGGGGAAATAAATGTAGAGAGATAGCTCTGGTAGTTTGGCCGAGAGCAGGGGAAGGTGCATCATGCCAGAAAGATTCTAGATATAGAGTTGACCAGACTTGGTTTGAATCTTGACTCTACCACTTCCTGGCTGTGCATTCTCAGGAGAGTTTCTTGACCTCTCAGACACTCACTTCTTCCTTTACAGAGTAGTAATGGTGATACTGACTTCAGAAGGTCAATATCAAAATTAAAAAACATATATCAAACAGTTCAGTGCCTGCATTTAGTAAGTGTTTAATGTGGTAGCAGTTGCTTGAGGATTCTCTTAAAATTCAGAAGCATAGTCAACTCCTGCTGATCTGTGATAGCCTAAGGTTTTACCATTATAAAGAATTGAAAAAGAAGAGAAACCTCTCCAATTTACTAGATTGACTTTGGGAATAAATAATATACTTCTGTAATAATGCATAACGTACTTGTGATTACAACTAAATGAAATTTAAACCACCATGTGGTCTTAGGATGGAAAACTGACCTGAACTAAAAAACCTTAGCAGCTGACATCTATGAAAAGTATACACAGGGAGAATAATAGTGTCACATATAATTAAATTTATGTCTATATACTTAAGCAGCTACAACTTATCTCCTAGGAGAATATATAGAGATAAAATTAAAGGAAACTAAGAGATCATACTAATACCTGTTTAGTTATTACTAGGTACTAATCACTTTATATGTACAACAGAGAAAACAAGTTTCACATTTAAAAACACAAACTATCCTTGAATGGTATTACATGCGGGTAATCCCAGTACTTGGGAGATTGAGATAAGAGGATTACAGATTCGAGAACAGCCTCCACAATTTATGGAGACTGAGCAACTTAGCAAGATCCTGTTTCAAAACAAAAAATGAAAAAATGGGCTGGGTGCCTAGCTCAGAGGTAGAATACCCCTGAGTTCAATTCTTAGTAATAAATAAATAAAATAAAATAAGTAAAGAAATGAATAAATACCCAAACTATGTTAAACTCTTATGAGGTGTGTGTGTGTGTGTGTGTGTGTGTGTTACTGGGGATTGAACCCAGGGGCATTCTACCTCTGAGCTACACCCCTAGTTATATTTTTTATTCTTTATTTTGAAACAGGGTCTCACTAAGTTGCGGAGGTCCTCACTAAGTAGCTGAGGCTGGCCTTGAACCCGGATCCTTCTGTATCAGCCTCCCAAGTACCGGAATTACAAGTGTGCACCACTACGCCTGGCTCATGAGCTAACTTTTAATAGGGGTTTGTTTGACAAATTATTTTCCAAATATCTGCAATCTGATGCAAAAGTCCTTTGCAAATGGGCCATAAACCATTTGGGACAAGCAGCCAAGGAGTGTGACATTCCTCCATTAGAAATATGATCAGCTCTTTTGTACTTATTATTGCCCTTATCAACAGATGTACCCCTAGAAGACATACAACTGAGATTGAGGTCTCTAGTTTCATTTGTACATATGACCTCTTAGCTTTATGGGTTTTTTTTTCAGTACTGGGGATTAAATCCAGGGGCATTCTACCCCCAAGATACACCCCCAGTCCTATTTTTTATTCTTTATTTTGAAACAGGGTCTCACTAAGTTGTGGAGGGCCTCACTAAATGGCTGAGGCTGGCTGGGAACCTGGATCCTCCTGTCTCAGCCTCCCAAGTACTGGGATTACAAGCATGCAGCACCACACCTGGCTAGCTTTATGGTTTTAAAACCAAATAAAGCCTTTGTTGTTTATGTTACAGATTCCTTCATGTCTCCATTATACCAGGTAAATTCACTTTAACTATGATGGATGAGCTTCAGCATCATGAGAGACCTAAAACTAACCAGTAAAGATTAGGCCATGGTAAAACAGAGGAAGACTGAGTCATTAATGCTATTACCATTTAACAAAAGAATTTAGATGACTTCCTCTTAGCAGTGGTAGATCAAGGCATTCCTTCACCCAGATGTGCACTTCTCCAGTTGTAGGAAGCTTTTTACCTACAATACAAAAAGGAGAGAAAATTTAATGCCATTTCTCTTTTAGCAACATTGGATCCAAACATGTCAGCTAAAAATAGTCTATCACAGAGATATTAGTGCTAGCTAGTACTTGATGGTATTAAATTGATTAACCCTATACATTGATAATTACATCTTTCATAGTCTGGCTGTATTAAACTAAGATAGCTCTATAAAAGTAATCCATCAGAATGAAAAACATTACATTGATTCCAAATTCAGAGTATTCCATCATTCTTTTTTGGGTTTTGCTTGGTTCAATGAGTTTAGATATCAGGAATGAGTCAAATCATTTACAGTTACAGTCAAATCATCTCAGTGAAATGGATAGTCTTTTCAAGCAGTAATACCAATATCAACTGGTGCAGGTAGAAGGCATTTTAAACATATTTGAATATAAAGTAAATAAAACAGGTATTGGCTAAGATACAGCCATTTTCTTCTTAAAAGTGTTTACATACTTTGAAGGGATAGTACATATACACACATATAGTAGTTAATATTATACATTACTAATTAGTTGGCTTAGTCTGAAGTTGCAGTATTGTCTGGGTGCACATGGATAGAGAAACACTATCAGATTTTTCTGGATGGCTTAACCCAGTCCATCAAACAGTATTTAATGAACATCTACAGTGTTTTCATCTCTATGATAGAAATGTCACTAGATATATGAGGAATACAAGAAATAACTTATGCCCATGGAAATGTTTACAGTTAAGCAGGAGAAATTAATTCAAAGAAAAACTATAAAAATGTAGTGTAGCATGAAATGCCAAGTTATTGCTACAGTGTTCTAGAAAATGATGTGATTGGTGAGGGCTAATACAACCTAGAAAAACTTTATGGAGAAAATGGTACTTCACTTAAGACTAGGATAGCCTGAGGAGATCAGGAAGTCATTCCAGGGAAGCAAACCTACATAAGCAAAACTTGTACAAGGCGGAACTTGTCACAACACAAGAGATAGTGGAGGAAATGGGAAATGAGGTTGGCATTTCTATGCATGTTGACCATAAGTGATAGGATACAAATTATATGCAAAAGAATCTGCCTTTTAGAAGCCACAAGATGATGGTCTGGCAGCATTTTGTCATAAAGATGTTTTGCTTGCCCTTTGAATTTGTTTAAATTTAATTAGAATACCTTTTAGTAGTTCAGTCACTGCCCTTACCATCTGTTATTTCTTTCATATCATTAGCTTCACTGCCTGGTTACTGAAAACATTTGAGTTTACAAACCCTAATTTAAACCATAACACTCATATAGATTTTTTTTTTTGTATCGGGGATTGAACTCAGGGGCAGTCTACCTCTAAGCTACATCCCAAGCCCATTTATGTATGTATGTATATATGTATGTATGTATGTATGTTATTTTTATGTGTGTTTGTGTGGTGCTGGGGATTGAACCCAGGGGCATTCTACCTCCAAGCTGTACCCCCAGCCCTATTTTTTTTTTTTATTATTCCTTATTTTGAAACAGAGTCTCACTAAGTTGCAGATAGCCTCACTAAGTAGCGAGGCTAGGCATGAATCTTCGATCCTCCTGTCTCGGCCTCCCATGTACTGGGATTACAAATGTGCTCCACCATGCCCGGCTTGTATGTATATTTTGAAACAGGGTTTTGATAGGTTACTGAAAGTCTTGCTAAGTTGCTAAGGTTGGCCTTGAATCTGCCATCCTCCTGTTTCAGGCCCCCAAATACTTGGATTATAGGCATGTACCACCATGCATGGTAGGCCAGATTCTTAAGGATAATAATACCTTGGGAAATTTGCTTGGGAAACGAGGGTGGAACAGGGCCTGGCATTCATTTCTTGACAGTTTTTTGCTACTTAACTGGGCTGGAGACTTGAGACCCCAATGCCAAGGATACAATTATCAATTTTGATAAAAAGCTTTATCTCCTAGTGAGACTGAGAATAGGTCACACATGAGCTCTGTTTCTTAGGAACTTCTATGAATTCTTCCAATTCTCACCTATGAAAAAGAATACTCAAGTTCCATTCTTATCACAGCATGATCAAGAGACCCAAATTTTGAATACAGGAAAGGCCATTCACATTTATGCAGATACAAAATATTTGTAGAACGAGGGGAAAGTTAAAACAAGGAGTGTACGCTACGTGGAAAAAATGAGAATTTCCTCATAGAAACAAAAAGTAGAATGGTGGTTATTAAAGGCTGGGGCAAGGTAAACAGGAAGTTGCTGTTTAATGAGTTACAGAGAGTTTTAGATTTGCAAGATAAAAAAAAAATTCTAGAAGTCTGTTTCACAACAATGTAAATATACTTAACATTACTGAGCTATATACATTTAAAAATGGTTAAGATGATAAGTATGCTTTTTACCACAACCAAAAAACAGAATTTTCTAGTTCACAAATGCGAATTGACTTGCTTGGTCTATACAATTATTAATTTAATAAATTTGTTTGGGTTTTCACCTTTGAAATATAATAGAATAAATCTTTGGAGAGGGAAGAAAAGAACATGGATGTGGAAAGAAAAATCATTACACACCAGGGATTGGCTCAGGAACGTACTGGAGAGCTAGCTTCATTTCACCTCTGTTTTCTGCCTCAAGGGCAACTGGTGCTGTCTGAAAAATAAAGGCATGTCAGCAGGTGTGAGATTCAAATTTTTCATCCAGCTCGCAGGTACTCTTACAGGGCCATATCTGCCCCATTCTGTGGCTGTGTAACACTCATAAGTGCCCTGGATTAAAATTTCTCTCTGCATCAGAGCTAGACTTGCTGTTTTAAACTTGGTAAAGGATGCTGCATGCCTTGGAAAACCTTGCAGAGCATCCAGAAAGCATTACATGGTCATTACTCTCAAAGATGGTGTAGAAATCAGAATGGCTTTCTTGGAGACTGGAGAGGTATCCTGGGATGCTTTCATTTTTATCAAAATGCATACATTTTGTTAGTTATTCAGTCAGCACTAAAACAATTTGCATTTACTTTCTTTGAAGGAGTCTGGGTGATAGTGTGGCATGGTGAGGAAGAAAAGTCAAATCTTACATTTTCAAAGCTGTATTAATCTCCTTATTATAGACCAAGTGTGTAGAAGTCTGTTAGAATAACAAAGATTAGACAATAATTTTAAAACGTGTATCTGTTACTTTAAAGCACAAGAGGGTTTTACTTTCAAATTCTGGTTATTTAGAGCCTCAGTTCTAAAACATGGGTATGCATCAGAAACGTAATGGGAGCTAGTTAACAGTGAGATACTGATGACATCTTCTGAGGAAAGTAAACATGGTCAAATCTGAATGAACAGGTTATATAAAGCATTAATAATGTCTTATGGGACTTTATATGTATAATTAAAACATAACTACAAATACCACAAAAGACAGAAGAATGAACAAACAGAACTAAAATATCTTCAGTCCCTTTCATTGTCCTGGAAGTGGTAAAAGTCCTAATTTAGACACTTTGTATGTGTTACTGAGGAGCAAACCCAGGGCGTGGTGCATGCTAGGCAAGAGTTCTACCACTGAGCTATACTCCCAGTCACCTATTTTTTTTTTTTTTTCGGTACTGGGGATTGAACTCAGGGGCATTCTACCTCTGAGCTACACCCCCAGTCCTATTTTTTATTCTTTATTTTGAAACAGGGCCTTACTAAGTTGCAGAGTACCTCACTAAGTAGCTGAAGCTGACCGGGAACCTGGATCCTCCAGTCTTAGCCTCCCAAGTACTGGGATTATAAGCATGTGCTAGCACACCCAACTCCCAGCCATTTTTAATGCAAGGATAAATACTGTAATCTCTATAATAACAAATAAGAAAAAGAAACCATAAGCCACGTATTAATGGAGGGAGAAATGGAATTATATGATAACTGATTAATCCCAAAGAGAATTATGGAAATAATAAGAAAAATAATATGAATATTAAGATTTGTATTGTTTTACAGTATTAGATTTACACCTAAATATGTCAATAATTACATTAAATGCAAATGGATTAAATAATCCAATTAAATGACAAGTATTTTCAGATTGAAACTATTGCTCATAGAAAACATTTCTTAACTATAAGAACTCAGAAAGGTTGAAAATCAGTGGGTAAAAACAAACTTCAAACCAAAGGGAAGCTAAGAGAATTATACTAATACAGACAAGGTAGACTTTAAAGCAAGAAGTATTATTAGAAATAAAAAAAGGATGTTTTAAAATAATGAATCAATCAAAAAATTCTGAGCCAGGCGTGGTGGCACACGTTTGTAATCCCAGCATTTGGGAGGCTGAGACCAGAGGATCCAGGTTCGCGGCCAGCCTCAGCTACCTAGTGAGGCATTATGCAACTTAGTGAGACCCTGTTTCAAAATAAAGTATAAAAAATAGGACTGGGGATATACCTCAGAGGTAGAATGCCCCTAAATTCAATCCCCAGTACCGCAAAAAAAAAAAAAAAAAAAAAAAATTCTAAAAATGTATAAACTTAGCCAGAAAAACTAAACACAAATAAAAATAAAACTAAATGACAAAAAGATAAACCCACAACTGTAACTCATAGTACACACAGGCATAAGATCAGTAAAGATATAAAAGATTTTAGCAATAATTATCAACTTAATTAATATAGAACATTATATTCCACAATACACTTTGTGTGTGTGCGTGTGTGTGTGTGTGTGTGTGTGTGTGTGTGGTACTGGGAATTGAACCCAGAGGCATTCTACCTCTAAACTACATCTCCAGACTGATTTTATTTCTTATTTGAAAACTGGGTCTCACTAGGTTGCTGAGGGCCTCACTAAATTGCTGAGACTGTCCTTAAAGCTGTAATCCTCCATTCTCAGCCTCCCAAGTACTGGGATTACAAGCGTGTGCCACCACGCCTGACTTAAAATACACTTTCTTTTCAAGTGACACACGGAATATTTATCAAAATCTGACCATACACTAGGCTAAAAGTATGTTTCAAATTTCAAAGGACTGAATTATTTATGTGACTTTCCTGGAGTCTGAAATAGTTGTGCTAAATGATTTAAACATTCTCCCTATACTCTCTTTTACTCTTTCTTTATCAAATGTACAAGCTACATAAGTCCAACTCTCATTTAAAATGATCCTAAACTACAATCAGCACTGTGAATCAAAGGCAACTAAGGTTTTTCCTACATACCAGACCCCAAGCCAACCAACCCAATAGGCCCCCCGAGCTCACCTTGCGCTTGAGAGGGTACCACCTCAGCTGTTTGTTCTGTTTGTTGTCCCAGTCCCATGCTTCCAAATCAAGTTCCACCTCCCCCAGGAAACTATTGCGCTTAAATGTATCCCGATGCCAAACGGATAGGTTCAGCTTCTGCGTCTTTAAGATTTCCTTTTCAACTTTATACTGCAGTTCAAAGAAGAAAATCAGAATAATGAATAACAGTACTTTATGCCAAAGTTATGACATGGAGATGAAGAGAAAAGTAATCTGTGTACATCAGCTTTTCTCATCTGTTAGGTTTCAAGTCTCAAAAAATGTTGCAGAGTCATTTTATTCTAAGTGTCTTATTTCAAAGAGCAAAAATCCATCTTTTACAAAAACTGATGTTCTTCCTTTTCCCCCCCCCCCCAACTCCCGTCCCAGAAAAGCAAGCCACATCTCAAATATCATAGCTGGTAATAGCTTCCTAAAAACAAAAGCCAATTATTCAATTTTTGCTGGATGTTTTCAGACTAGATAAAACATAAATTGAATTCATTCTAAAAATAAAAACCAAATTTAATCCAGTTCTTGTTTTTCCACCTGAGAACAAGGTAGTTTTTAAAATAGACTTTATTTTTTAGAGCAATTTTAGGCTCACAGCAAAACTGAGTAGAAAGTACTGTCTGTCCCCAAAATGTACCCCTCCCTCACTACCAACATCCTGGAAGGGCAAGATGTTAAAAAAACAAAAAAAATGCTTATTTTTTCCAGCTTCATATGGTCAAGTAGAAAAGACTGGCATACTAAGTTTTTCATCTCATATGTAGTTAGTTCTTAATTATATATAATCATAGAAGGAATAATAGTACTTCTAATCTAAAAATAATCTGCATTTGACTTTATGATGTACTACTTGCATGTCCATTTTGGCTGCAGCAGAACTGCCTTTCTGAGTGTACCATTTAAATTAGTTGGCTTTTTGCAAGTAAAGGGTTGAAGTAGCTGACCCAGAAATAGATAGGGTACTGGGGTATATCACAGTCAAATGTAATTAAAAACGTTCTACAGAAAATCCACAGGTGGTTAATTCAACCATGAATGGCTGTTTCTTCCTCTTTTCCCAGAGAAAAGTCAAATAATTAAGAGTTTTCAGAAGGAGAGAATGAACAGCGTTTCTTATATTTTTAGTTTTAAATGATCTTCTAGTTTTAAATGACTAAGAGAGCATGATGCAGTTTCGGGGGTTGGGGAGAATGTGGATGTGTGAGTCATGCATACTCTCCACTTCTCTGTTCATCCATTTATCCTTCTGATAAACATTTTTAGGGTACCTTTCCTAGACACTGTACTATGCATCAATATTTGTTACATGTTTAAGGTGTGCTCATCACTTCACACATATTAATTCTTTTGTCTACAGCTACTGAAATAAGTAGGTAAGTACCATCATTTCCCTTTAGTAGATCCTAAAATGATCAAAATCCCCATTTCTCAGATCTGACATGCTGACATATTATTTGTTCAAAGATACATAGTCTAAATACAACACAATATTCGTCTCTGCTCTCATGAAACTTAAAGTGGCAATGTAGACAATTAAACCACTAGTGAAAAGGGCTGAGTATTAATGTAGCCTACCATAAAGAAAGGGTATCCAGGTAGCAAATATCAGGGAAACTTAGGGGTTCAGGACAGCTTCTCATAGGGAGAAGCTTTTAAGACTATGTAGGAAGAAGACTATATAGGAATTAGAGAAAAAAGGAAGAGAAAGTCAGAGCAATGTAAGAAAAAGTATTTTCTCCAAGTACAGAAAGGAACGTAGACTTTGGAGTACTCCAAAGTACAGACTAGAACAAAAATAGTGAAAGAGGAAAGTTGAGGCTGGAGCTCTGGTTGTGTAAGGACTGGTGTGCCTGTTACAAAAGATGGACTTGCCCCCTAGGATCATGGGAATCCTAAAAAATTTAAATATGATCAGAATTGTGCTGTAGAATATCATTCCGGCTGCAATATTAACCTTAGTTCTCTGTGTATTCTTGAGCAAGTTATTTTATTTCTCTAAGCTTCATTTACCTCTTTTATGACATGTAAATAATGACACCTGCCTGGCAGGGTATGCACAGTAGTGAAAGAGATAACATAGACAACATTCATGTGTCTCATTTCAGACCAAGCAGATTCTCAGAAAATGTTCCTTTCCTTCTGTTCCCTTGGTGACTAACTTTATCTACACAGATTAACTACCCAAGAACACATGGCTATTTAAATTGCATGGGTCACCACTTAGGATTTTCTTGCATAAAAAGTTACAGATACCCTCAATATCTCGTTATACACTGGATTTAAGGTTTTCTTCACCACAAGTGTTTTCTTCTTTCCCATTTTGCCTTTGTCTGGTAATAGATAGGCCTTTACATATCTAAAAAAAAAAAGAGACATAAATAGACAAGAAGATCAGAGAAGATAAAAGCAATGTTTCCACTTGTCAGCATTGAAAGCTGACAGTAGAAATAATGATTTCATGACAATGAGAAAAACAGTAAATAAATGTTCTCACCAACACCTTTATAATTGAACATTTAAAAGCATTTTAATGGAACGGAACACTTAATATTGTTTTGAAGATTTTTAAGGGAAAATTCCTGAGTTCAATTTTTTTCCTTTGGCCTTACATCACATGTGTGTGTGAGGGTGAGGGGAGTAGAGAGGAAAACAGACCTCTACTGGACAGCTTAATTCTCTTGATTTGTTTCCCACTGAGAAAAGGCATTAGTGAGTGCTTGCAGTACTCTTTTTAAGTTTTTGTTATTGTCTTTTGAATAAAATTAATCTCAGTACACATCTAACTGAGCCATATTTAATGTAAAAAATGAAGGATGCTGAACCTCTCCGTTTTTACAATAAGAATAAAAGAAAAAGGACTTGGCTTGACTAAAAATATAACTAAGAACCAGACTTATGTAATGTGATAAATGGAGAACGCTATTCAACTTTTGCAAACAAACTAAAATGCAATCAAACTTGATTTAAAAGATGAACTAAGCCAGGTGTGGTGATACATGCCTATAATTCTACTACTTGGGAGTCTGAGACAGGAGGATTTCAGATTTAAGGCCAGCCTCAGCAATTTAGTGAGACACCCAACAACTTAATAAGACCCTGTTTCAAAATAAAATAAAATAGGGCAGGGGGTATAGCCAAGAAGTGAATGTCCCTGGGTTCAATTTTCAGTACCAAAAAAAGAGTGAATTAGTAATTTCCCCTAAATCTCTTTTATTGGACCTAGTTTAACTATTGAAACTACCTTATTACAGATTCTGGACTATTATTATAGTAATGAACATTAAAAAGTTTGAAAGTGAGGTCTGGGGCTATATCTCAATGGAAGTTTATCTAACATGAGCAAGATCTTGAGTGAAATTTTCGGTACTAAAAAAAAAAAAAATCAAAAGTTTAAAATTATGCTAGAAACCAGGCATAGTGGTGCACACCTGTAATCCCAGTACTTAGGAGCCTGAGACAGGAGGATCACAGCAACTTGTGAGGCCCTCTGCAACTTAGTGAGACCCTGCTTCAAAATAAAAATAAAATATGGTTGGGAGTCTAGTTCAGAGGTAGAATGCTCCTGTGTTCAATTCTCAGCACCACAAGAAAAGAAGAAGAAAAAAGAAAATAAAGTATTCTAGAAGGAGACTGGGGTTCAAGGTTTCCTTCTTCATTTTGCTGCTATCTGAATTCATGAATATGGACCACTTGTCTTCTCTAGCCCTTGTTTCCTTATCTGTAAAATGAAGGAACTACACAAGATGACCTCAAGTTGCACCATTGTGTGCTTCTCTATGATTTTTATAATGTTTGGCATATGAATTTATAAAGTAAATAAAATAGCATTCCCCTCCAACTTTTCAAATATTCCTTTTAACATACTCACACAAGGACCTTCCCTTTGGTTACTTTCTTTTTTCCTTCTCAATTCCTACAACATTAACATTTTGAGAACTAAGAGAAAGTAGGCAACTCCAAAATATACTTACGGATCTGAACGCTGTTTTTTAGCATCTGCTGCTGCTAAGTCCTTACACTGGGCCACAAAAACATGCAACTCCTTCAGTGTATCCACATATTCGATTGCAAACTGAATATTTCCTTTCACTTCCAGATTGCCAAAGTCTCCACTATAAACACTCATCACACTGCCACTCACCTGAAAGGTCAGAAACACGCATTTGTCTCTGTCTCATTCTTGAACCCACAGCAAGGATCATGGACATAATCCCTTCTTTGCTTTGTTTTTCTAGATGGCATGTAAAAGCAGTTATTTAATACTGCATAATGACTTATGAACACAGACAATATGATATGATATACGTGACTAGGGTTATTTTTTAAAGTTGTTCCTAAAAGACACAGATGCAAATTTAATGCAAAGCTATTTACATGTTGGCTCATTTCAAAACAATTTTATGCTAGGTGGTATTCAAAGTTCCATTTTTAGGCATGCGTAGTAAAGTGCTAAAGAAAGAGAATGTGAGAAATCCCAGCACACAAATCACAGTGATGCATTACTTAAATTTCCAAGGCACTAAAAAGGAATTTTACCATGTTGCCCATTCACTGACTCTAGGAAAAAGCTTACTGAGCCATGCACTTTTAGAGGTCAGGAAGGGCAGAAAATGGATGATTGATGAAAGGGGTTTAAAGCCTTCCCAAGGGTATACATTAGATTATCAACAGAGAATCAATTTAAATAGATTTTTAAAGAAGGTTTCAGAAATGCAAGGCTAATAAGAATTTAAGCAAAGCACCATCATTTGTGTAGCATACCTGGTGAGATATATATTTGTGTATGTATACAATATAAACATATTAAGATATATGTTATCTCAATACACTCATATATGTGTATTTCTACACACATACTACATGCATATATGTGTATTTCTACACACATACTACATGCACACACACAGCTACCTCACTGTATGCAGTAATTTCCATGTAAAGTCAAATTCTCTTAAATCAGTTCTAAGCAACGATACTTAGGGAGCTTTTCTTTAAAAACCTGTTCTGATCCCTCTATAAGGCAAAGAATCACCTCTCCTACTCTTGTGTGAGTCAGTATATTTATTCAACCAGCTTATTAAAAGGAGAGGTACTGTAAACAGTGTATAAAAGCATATCTGATATAAATAGATTTTATAATAGTTACCCCATTTGTTGTACAAAAAAAGGGTGGTTTATCTTGTTGGCAATTTAGGTTTATTTTTTAACTACTTACATCCAAAATAATTTTTTTAATTTCTAAAGAATCTTAAATCCCTTATTCTTAAAAAAAAAGAAAAAAAAGAAAAAAAAGGAAGTTGAGCAAACCAGAAGTTAATTATGAATTAGAGAAAACACTTGTACCCTTGTACCCTTGGAGTCTGAGAACTACAACAAGAAGCCACTTTACAATGAGCAGGAGGAGGGTTGCAAAGCAAGGTCTAGAGCAGCCAAAAGATATTAACATGGAGCCTTTGTTTACATACAGAAGACAAGGACGTCATGCCAGAGGAGCTGCTAAGATTGGTTAAAGAGCTCGCGCTCTTCTTGTGTCTGTTGAGCTGGTAACTGCTTTCTGATGCTGTATCTGTTTCTCTGTCATCGCTCTACAAAACATCATATAATATGCACAGTATTTAAATATTTAAATCAGGAATGAGTCAAGGTTAGAATCTAGGCAAAGATAATATCTTGGTATCCACGGATCTATGACATTTCCCAAGGTGCTAGCACTAATTGCCAGGGATTCAGGATGGAGTAGGTGGTTGACACTAGACCTCACCTAAGGAGGAAGGAAGTCCTTAGATACCAGAATGACAAAGGTGCTATAGAAGACAGCACTGTTGAGAGCTTTCTAGTCAGTTTAAAAATATTATACATTTATGTTGCCTGGAGAACTTTATTCACACATATGAAAAATCATCCAGACAATAAATGTTTGTGTACATATATATGCATATTAAAAATTTCTTAAACCATCCTTACATATTTCTGTGGTGTTATTGTGCTTCTTTTCATTGCTATAGGAAAATTAAATTGAATTATACTTTCTACCTACATTAGATTTTAACATATTTCTAAAAAAATTAAATTGCAGTAAGATACTTATTTTAAATATGTCCTAAGAAATATCTACCTGGGGGAAGAAAGAGAAGTAGCAGTGACTTTCACTACTTTCTTTATAACATAAATAAATTTTATTATATTTACATCTAAAGTTTATTGGATGGTAGCTTGCAATATTGACTCAGAATGAGCTCCTTTTGTGGTTAGAAAGTATGTGGAGCAGTTCAGTGGTGCCTGGGGTTATGGAGGAGTAGTTAGTTCATGCCAACATATTCCAGCACCATGCAATTATGCATCAATATAAGGGATGCCAATTCTAATGCAGGTTAATAAAGGAATTAAAGACAACAAAATGAATTACTTACATGAAGGAGAAGCGAATCCTCTCTCAAGGATTAAAAAAATATCCACCCCTTTCAAAGGTCACTATTGTCACACTTTCGACATGTGTAACACTCCATCTCCCTTTATTCTAGCACATACTAGATTCTACTTACTTTATCAGATTATTAGTGAACTATTGGAAGGATGGGACCCTATTTTGTTGACTCAGAACACTGATTTTCATACAACAAATATAAACTAAGGCCAAGTTTCAGAGGGACAGTGGACAAAGGAGCAAGATTTGATTTCATCTCCACTTTCTATAATATCCAGTTCAACCCCACATACTTGGAAAGGTAAAAACAGTACAATTAAATTCTGGCATCTCTGATACACAAATCCAAAGGATTTGAATTTTCTTCTGTGTGGGGTTATAAGATAGGTTAAAACTGAAGAGAGGAGAAAAAAAAAAAACAGGAACTGATATGATTTGCCTCTCAAATTATTATATGATTCATTCCTATGACCACTCAGAACCAAAGCTGATCTATGAAGGTCTAAAACCACAGCCTTCCAGAGGATGCCTACCATTAGCTTCCAGCTATTGAGTTGATTCCAAAAACTAAAAAGGGTCTTCCCAAAAGAACTGTACTGTGGGCTCCTAAGCATATGCAAGGGCTAAATGTTTGCAGGTAACAGTTGATCTGAGGCCCAAGGATAGACAGAAGGGTACCAGAATAGAAGGGGGTGTAATTTCTAGGTTATCCAGAATTTTCTTCACAGTCTTTCTACTAAGAGAATGCTTGAGGATAAAACCTTTTATTTCACTACTAGAAATCAGATTAAAACCCAAACTAGCAGCATTTAACATTTACCAGGTACTCCCTATGTGCTAGGAACTGACCCATGTGTGTTCCTTGTATTAGCTACTGATTCTCCACGACTTCGTGGTATAGTTCTAGGATATCAGCTCTAGGGAAACTAAAGAATTTCTCCATGACCACACAACATTCCTTTTACTACTTTTAATATTATTTTAAACGCTAACTCTTAAAGTCTTTCATACAGCTTTATTTTCTAAACTTCTTGGGTTGCTACTAATAGTAAATTAGTCTTATAGCCAGAGAATGTCTAAGTCAAGACCTCAGATGCCTAGCTACCTGGCCAGAATGTGAGATGGGATCTTAATGAAATCAAAGAACCTAAGTTAAAGTCTGAGATCTACTTTTTAGTAGCTATTAGATGTTGGAAGTTATTTAACCTCTCTGGGGCTCTTTCCTCCTTTTAAAATGGAGAAAATAGTACCTACCATGTATAGTTAGTAAGAGTTGAATGATAGAATGAGTATGGAGCGCCTAGTACATACTAGATACTCAATGAGTAGTAGATAATAGTCATGTTTTCACTTAAGACAGTATGATTTAGTGGTCACCAGCATAAGAATCTGACCTGGGCTCCAGTCCTGGTCCAGCCCCTTTTGGCTAAGTGAGGTTATTTCACCTCTCTTAGTCTCAATCTTCTCACTTGGGGATAATGGTGGTGCCTACCTCCCAGGGTTGTTGGAAGATTAAATGAGATCTAAATGTAAAGTCTCTGTCACAGTTTGCTGTGTCATTGTTACTTTATTTTAACAAATGCTTTCAAGGTAGTCATTGCAATCTAGACTAAGCTTTCACAAACCAACTCTAAGCTACAGAGGGGTAGTTAATTCAGACCAACTTATTTCTGCTTGGATTTCTTATTTTTAAACTACTTTGAAACAAAAGTCACATTCCCAAATCTATTCAATCTGACTTCACTGACCCAAAAGAATTACTGTTTGAATCAAATGACATGTGCCTTGTCTCCTTCCAGGATCAACAACATTGCCTCCTCCATTGGCTTGGAAAGCAAGAGGCAGTCCTGTTGACCTCTTTGGTCTCTGCCACAATGGAATATAAACACACCAACCCTGGCATAACAAATCTATCTATCTGGCTCCATTCTTCAGAAAGTACAAAAGACAAACTTGCCTCATCTTGGAGAAATGCTGGAACAGACTTGCTCATCCTTTTGAGTTTGTCAGGGTGGGAAAACTGATTATCAGGTTGCGAAGGCACTGTGGAAACTAAATAGCAGCATTTCGATTTCAAAATTATTCTTACACGTGTCAGACATTAGACATATATTGAAAATACTTTTCTTTCATCTATGAACAGACATGTTTTGTAAAAAATGTTCAAGGTATAGTAGTTCACATGCACAGGATCATGAAGTAAGCAACATGCAATTTTTATAAATTTTATATATGTGGGGGGGGGAAGAGAGAGGAAGAGAGAAAGAACTAGCAAGGAGTTGAACCAAATGCCAAATATGATTGATATTTTAAAAAACTAGTTCTTAAAAAAAAAAAACAAGTTCTTATTGAACTGGAGTTGGACTTGAATTATATAAATTATATTAAAGTAATCTGTCAATGTGAACTGGTTTTATTTATTTTTTTTACAACAGAGCTTTGAATCCCATGTTTTATAATTTATTGGTTCACCTCCTCAAGATACATTACTAACATGCTATAGGCAGAAAAACTATTTCATCTGGACAGTAAGGATCTTTGTCACAACTCAATGATTACAGTGTCCTTTTCTATTGAGGGCCTAAGAGCAGTTTGTTTATTTAGTGATCATGGTGATTTCTTTTCTGATAGTGTTTCTCACTCAGAATTATGAGAGTATAATTTTAAAACTGGTATTTGAAAATATAAATTATTTAGACATCTTTTAATTCAGAACATTTTCAATATCCCAAGGTCAAGTATAGATGATTCAAACTAGGATACTCTAAGAATTTAAAATGAAAATATAGCATGTCTTCTTTCCGATATAATAAGTATTTGTGTAGATAGCACAATAAGAACATGAATTCTAACCCTAATATACATGTCCCTAGTTAGACAACTATTTTTTCTTTGCCTACAAATCACAATGTCTGTTTTTCTTACAGTGAATGATAATTCTTATAATGAAATAATATTTTTCAAGGCAATTAAAACAGTGTCTGACACATAGTAGGTTACATATAAGTATTTCGTAAGCAAATAAATATTATCTGATAGAGAATCTTTAAATTATATTGTGAACTCAATAAAATACATCAACTTGGCTTTATCATTAAAAGGGATATTAGGAAAAGAAATAAAAATCAAATTACATATCTATATATAACTCAAAAGACTCAATTTCAGCCCTAAACATTAACTAGATTAATCATTAGTTAAAAGAAATCTAATGAAGGAAAATTGAAATTTGAGCTATATATACTCAATATATGCTTATTCACATATCAATTCTCACTTTACCTTATGTTCCCAAAGATAAATGTACATGAAAATCCATTCATAGTCTTATTATAATACCTACTCTAATTAATCACCTCCCATTAAATAATTATGTGTGTGTGTGTGTGTGTGTGTGTTTGTGTGTGTGTTGGAGTAAGTTATATAGGTAGCAATATAAGATTAGACCACATAGTACGTCCCAAAGATAATGTAAAAACTTTTTTTGTTACAACAACACTGCTCCTGTTATTTTCAAAGTATATTATTGGATGATGCAATATGGGTCAAATTCATATTCCCACTACTGAAATGTAGTCAATTTTAACATTTGTAGGCTTTAATTATTTCAGTTTTGATCATATATTTGATCTTGTCTTATGGTAGGAATATATTTTTCACTAGTGAAAAGGCACTAAAAGTCATTTCAGAAAATATTACTGAAGAGAGAGAGAAATTAATTTACCCAGAGTTCAGCACACAATTAATCTATTTGTCTTGACCAATAGTTAAGCCAATTACAAGGTCATGAATAAAGATACATAGGCAAATATCTCTATGTCTCCTTAGGCCAAATGTTCAATAAAACACAGTAAGTAAAGTCAGATGCCCCAAATGAAGCATATCTCAGTTCAAAAGCAACTGGAAAAGCCTCTTTATCCAGCACTTCTTCAGGGCAGAAACCTTGTTTTGTCTGCAGTAGACAGACAAAGAGCACATACTTACAAGGGCAGGCCTGGGTTGTCTTCTTTCCTAGGCAGGTCTTAAAAATTTGTCAAGTCATGTGCCAAAGCTCAGCGCCTGCACTGCTGGCAGGAAGATCTCATGAGTAAAGTTTCAGGTTTCATGCTAGATGTCAGTGACTTCCAGCATCAGCACATTGTCTCTACCTAATGGCTCCTACATCTAGCTACTTTCCTCATTAAGGCCTATTAGCACATCCAAAAGCTGTTGGAAAATTATTATTAAAAGTACTGTGGGCCTGAGGGCAGACATGTGTATTATTATCTTCCTACCTCTAGTGCCTTGGTTTACGAAACTGACTGAAACTGGGGAGCTAAGAAATCACATACACATAACTGCCTGCTTTGCTGGGCCCACAAACACCTTTATAATGCATCATTTGTCCTAAGACAGCAGTCACAGTTAAGTAGTGTAACCTTAAGCTTGAAAAGAGGGAAAAAACATTATATTTGCTTGGTGGTAGACATTAATTAGTTGATGGATACTAGTCAACCTAAGAATACATTTATTTCTTAGATTCAGATGTTTACTTATCTTTTACATGAATACTTATTGTTCAAATCCAGTTTTGAACCTAAGAGATTAAATACTGGACATAATAAAATTTGCTTTTATAAGCCGGGCATGGTGTTGCATGCTTGTAATCCCAGCATTTGGGAGGCTGAGATTGGAGGATCCAGGTTCGTGGCCAGCCTCAGCTGCTTAGTGAGGCCCTCCGCAACTTAGTGAGACCCTGTTTCAAAATAAAGGATAAAAAATAGGGCTGGGGCTGTGGCTCGGAGATAGAATGCCCCTAGGTTCCATCCCCAGTACTGCAAAAAAAAAAAAATGCTTTTATAGATAGTAGAGAGACATATGCAACTCTACTACATATGAACATAGTTCTTTCTTGGGTCCGAATATGTAATAAACACTGTCTTGTATAGAGAACACAAGAGATCCAATACTCAAGACTACCCTGTAACATAAAAGACAACTAAATCACAAGATGCCAATTTGATTTTAAGCAAAGACTCAAAAAGCAGAGAGACTGATAAAAGTCAATAATACTCAGCAAGAACAATATATATTTATATTTTAAAATATATAACTCCTCAGTGAAACCACAAGTTATTCTTTCCACATGGATAGTAAGTAAAATGTTTTCAATAAACCCTTATCAAAATGAAATAGTTTTGCAAGCTACAGGAGTTTAGCAAGAATAAATGCTGTGTTATTAGTGGGTTAGTTCTTTCAGTATATTTAACACTATGTAGAATAGAACATTTAGTCATTTGTGAAAAAGATCCTGCTACTCACTTCCTGGTATGCATTCATTTGTATCTGGTTCCTGATCTGCTTTTTGATCTACTCAGAAGAGGAACATGGAGAATAAATACCACTTTAATGGAAGGATTAAACAGACATTAAAGTAAAGCTCAAATAGTTTCAAAACTGAACTTGCAGAATACGTGACAGGTTTTTAGCTTGCTTTCATCCATATCCCAGTAGACTCTTTGTTAGCCTCTCCAGGGTCTCCTGTTCAACTAAAAATCTATGGTCCAGCATAGATGATATGTAGCCTCTTTTTTTTTTTTTTAATTTGCTAACTTCAGAGCATGGAAATGGGAAGGAGCATTGAATTAGGAGCAAGGAAGCTGAATTTGTATTCCCTGCTGATGACTACAGAACAGTAGAAGTCATCTAATTTCTCTGAGCTTTTCTTATTTGCCCCAGCTATTTCAATGAGGTAGTTGTAAATATATAATGAAAACAAAACAAAACTATCACATAAAAGTAAGGAATGACCTCTGAGGAGCATTATTGTAAAGGAAAGCTCAAGGAATACACATTTTTATGACCATAGTGAAAACAATTTAGAAAACATTCAAGTGATATAAGTTGAACATTTGCATAAATTCTGAACTATAAAAAAATCAGAATCATTTTCTTCCCACCTCCACAAGTCTCTATTACCCATATGTTTAAGAATGGAACTAAGCAATAAAGGATCTTCTGGGTCCCTTCTTAATATGCAAAATCAATTAATTTCACCCTCAGTCTATACTTAGTTATTTACACAGCAAAGGCAGGATCCCCCACCCTTGTCTGGGGCCCTTTCCTCTGAACTTAAGGCTTTACCAGTTGTGTCCAGAGAGATCTAAATGCTGAGACTTGAGAGTCAAACATTAGAATAACTTAACCCAGGAATCCACTCTGCTCTTCCTGCCTTCAAAAGGAGTTCTGCATGTCAGAGTAGTAAAAATCAGCTCATACCCATAAAAATACAATTTCCTATTTATAGAAACCCTTGCTTCCCAAGGGTCTCTGATAAAAATCCTCCTATTCGCATCACCAGCAGAAGCCTTAAGAATACAAATAGTATTAAATGCACCAACTCAGAACTGTTTTTATAATAACTTAGGCACCATCCACCACACAGTGGCATATGACGTCCTTCTATTTATCCAACCGCCGCATGCCGGTGACTGCCCACTATCACCCCAAAACTTAACACACAAACGGACATGCAAATACATAAAGATATTTACCATCTTCAGCACTACGCACTAATTCTTCTGGCAGATTATCTACTTTTGCTTGATCTGTACAGGAGAAATTAACAAATGGTTAACATGGCTGACCCTTGGAGAGAAAAGAACAATGAGATTGTCCCTGGAAGCTCCCGGAGTTGGAAGCAATTAGTCAAGAGGCAGTGAGGGGTGCAACCAAGATGTCTTCCCCCAAATACTTTCTCTTTAGATTAGCTACTTGAGCCAGTGCCATAGCGGGAGCTCCCATTTCAGCCCGATGCAGCTCACATCAGCACACTGCTGCACACGACTCCCAAGGGTTAGAGGGTTAGCTCAGAGCAAGCAGTCAGCCAGCCGGAGGCAGGAGAAAGCACGGGGCTGCAACAGCCTCTCTATTCTTCTGGCAAGGGTAAGATGCTGGCCATGACTAACACCTTCCCAAACCTATGGTCATTAGCAAATACTTGTGTGTGTGCATCATCATTCGTGTGCGCCTCTGGGAGGCTTGCTTGGGAAGTCAACTGGAGAGATGTAACTGGGGACCAGCTGCTAAGTGGAATTTTGGCAGGCTAATGTGAGAGTGGGTATCGGTATTTGGAAGGGAGCCTGCAGGAATACCCGTCAGCTGATGGTGATTTTTTTTTTTAACCCTACACATTCCTGAGTACTTTAAAGCAGCACCATGGAAATAGCCCTGTGTTTCACAGGCAAGAGGTCTGCTAAACTGAACAATTGTTGCTGAGGATTTTTTTTTTTTT